>WHWC01000035.1:0-58836 GCA_019426215.1 Buddleja alternifolia | reverse complement strand
GTGTTAGCTTTCAACAATTTCAGTAGTTGGATTTTTTGCTTAGGGAAAATTTTTGGAGCGCAAATTAATTAAATAAATTTGGCCCAAAAAGATAATACATGTGATCCCATAAGCCCAAACCACACAACCCACAAGCCCAAGCCCAAGCCCAGGCCCACGGACCTTGGACCCGGATCCCCGTTACGGTCCGGTCCGGGAGGGCGGATGGACAGCGGCGGCGGCGCGCACGCTCGTGTGTGGTGAACTGGACCTTGGCTAGGTCCTTCCCCCTCACAAAGCCCACAAAAATCTTATGACCCAAAGGGCCAACCCTTTACCTTAAGGCAATTGTATATAAACCCATTCAATTTATGGTTTATATCCAATGTGGGATATCCACATTCGAACACTTCACTATAACACTTAATTTCTCATTCGTTACTACTCTGAATCGAGAAATTCGAAATGTTAAACTTATTTACTCACGGAGTAGATTAATATTATGCAATTATATTATGTATCCCGGATACTTATGGTGTTCGAATTTCGTACGCAAAAGTGGTGTTCACACACTTTTCATACACACAATATCACACACTTATCCAACAAATTTTTGGTGCTCTAATTGTTCTTTACTATATTGTTAGACACAGTCTCAGTTGTATTATTTTTGATGTTGTAAACTTTTTATTGAATGAAATACAATACTGCTTTTCCTTTTTAAAAAAAGAAATAAAGCTACATATTTATTCCAATTTAGTCACATTTATTCGTTGGGAAGGAGTAAGTGTTGAATCATCACCTACTATGATTCAACTGTTAACAAATTGACATAGCCATGAATTGAGAGAAAAAGATGAACTGCAATTCTTATTAATCAATAAATGTGAAATCTAAAGATTACAAAGAGCGAAAAGGCTTATATACTAAACATCCTGTAAACAAATCTAACCAACTAATCTACAACGGCCAAATTGTAATAAGAAAACACGCATTACATAAGTGTGTTTATACAACAAAAATAAAACTTATTATATTTTCAACACTCTCCCTCAAGTTGGTTGTCTATACAAGTCAAAGACACCTAACTTCCACATTAAAAGCTCAAATTGAAATCTACCCAACGGTTTGGTTAACATATCAGCAGGTTGTTGAGTACTAGGAATAAATCTGGTCTGAATCTTCCCTTGTTGAATTTTATCCCTAATGAAATGACAATCCACCTCCAAGTGGTTAGTCCTCTCATGAAATACAGGATTGGTAGATATTTTCATAGCTGATTTACTGTCTATATATAAAGTCACTGGATGCAATTTATCAAATCCCAAATCTTTAAATATTGCAAGCAATCATAAAACTTCTGCTGTTGTAGTTCCCATTGCCCTGTACTCCACCTTTGCTGAACTCCTTGATACAGTGTCTTGTTTTTTGACTTCCGAGATAACAATGAATCTCCAAGCATAACTACATATCCTGTTAAGGATCTTCTTGACTTTGGACATGAAGCCCAATTACTATCACAATAAGCCTTCAATTCCATCTTACTTTCCGAAGATAGCAATAATCCCGTACATGGCTTTCCTTTCAAATATCTCAAAATTCTAAACGCAACATCAAGGTAAGGTTTTCTAGGCTTGTGTATAAATTGATTAATAAGTTGAACAACATAACTAAAGTTAGGTCTAGTTAAATAGATCAATAACACGGGAAAAGTCAACGTGTTTGTACAACAAGAGATTGATCGTGGAAATAATAAAGTGAATTTGTAGGTCCAGATCCTACATACACTTGAATTTTAGAATTTTTGATTTTAAAACAAGCAAAATTAAACTAAAATAAAGAATTAGAAATAAGTAAATTACGAGGATTGCAAATTAACAAGAATCAGATAGAGAAAATGCAACTAAGACACATGCGTCAGCACAAATTACTCAATTATCAATATAAAGGCGTTGATCGTATTATTAGACTATTGTTGCTTAGGTGGAATATTCCTTAATTAATCGTTAACCGATGTCTTGTGATAACAACCCTATACTTAATTAATGGCATCCAAAATATCTCCACATGAAAGTCTAATCAATAAGCACGCATTAAAGAACTAAAAATTCCCCGGAAAAACTGGCTAACTGCACCCAGGAGTCTTTACCTATGTGTAGGGCAACTCCTGTTTACTGGTTATGTGATGATCTTTTTGAACCCTAACTTATCTTTTCTCGAATGGCTAAGTTAAGCGATAAATCATACATGTGATGGCCAAACACACATAAGCATTAAGAACAAGATCAAGACACAAAGCAAACAACATAATTAATATGAAAAACTACTTTATAAATCAAAAATCATAATACGGTCAAAGCATGGCCTTTGTTTACAAATTTAGCTACGCATACTCATGGAAAAACAACTAATTGAAATATAGATGTTCATAAACAAAAATAAAACTATGATACTAAAACTCCCTATGATTTGATGAATCTTGATCTTCGAATCGTGTTGTTCCTTGCCTTCTTGCTCTCAAAAGTATGTTTTTCAGAATAATTTTGTAACCCCAAACAATGAGACTGATCTGGTATATATACCAAAGAGATGAAATACTCCTACTCGAATCGAACTTGGAAACTTCCAAAAATTGTTGTGCCAACCCGGATGTTTGTGTTAGGAATATGCCCTCCATGCCATCAAGGAATTAGATTGTTTAGGGATTTTAGCTTTATGTTGTACAAATTTTTTTTTTCATTAATAAAAGGCATTTGTTTTTGTTCATATCAATCTTAATGAAGTATTGAACATATAAGTCCCGAGTGATCAAGAGGGAGCTTCTACTCCTCATGGTTTGAGGAGATTGACACTAGAAGTGTTGGTTCCTTGATCACTTAAAAAGAATTTGCAAGTCAAAGAGTTTTAATTGGGCATTATGACCAGACTTGTATGATACAAACTTTGACAAAAAGTGTGAGTCGGTCGCTATGGAATAGTGGGAGCTTGTGCTATAAATATATCAATGGAATTGATATATTCAAACACGGTTCGCCGTAATTCAATCACATGGGTATTTACTTGGTGACTGTTAATGATTGAATTGCAGATCACGATAGTGTGCGTGAGCCTTAGACCTGAGGATTCACGAAGATTGCACTTGTGACACTGAATGAGTTATTAGAGTAGTTAGATCCAATTCACCCGTAGGTGGGTTCAACCTCAAAGTGCGATTCAGATGGGCAAGTAGCAATTGTTCGGTGATTGCCAAAACGGGATTCACTATCTCGAGTAGTCAACGAGTTAACATCCTGTGCAATCATAGGTAAATGAAATTATAAGTCTTTGGCCAAAGCAGAAAAACTAACTTGTGTGGAACACAAAGGGTAGTTTGGTAATTTCATCTTACTATGATTTATTAAGAACAACATCGAGTTCTATGAGTTTGACACAAACCATGACTCTCACTTGATCAGGATGTTAGAATGAGGGGCTTATACTCACATGGTGTCTGTGATCAAAAGGATCGTGTTGATCTAATAGTTTTGATCTCAATTGGGTTTCGGCATGAGTCCACGTGACTGGCTATGTAATACTCACATCCTTAGTTTCTTCCCACTACCAACTAAAATGAACTTAGAGAGTCACACTTTCAAGAAATTAAGCGAAGAAAATTTTGTGTTGTCAAATTACATAAATTAGGTAATTTGTCCTTTGATGGGCAAATTTATTTATTTCATTAATTAGATTAATTGAAATAAATTAATAAGAAATAATTGGATTTATTTATTATTATATTCATCCTATCCTAAATTAATTATTAGATTAATTTATTTATTTGATTTTTAATTAATATCATATTTTAATCTATATCAATTAATATCATATTTTAATTACATTAAAATATGTTGGACACTTAGGATTGAAGTAGGGTGTGAAATAAGGTAGATGGGCTCAAGAAATTAATTAATTTCAAGTCCATCATCCTATTTAAATATACATAGCCTAGTTGGAAAAACCTAAGTGAGTATTCTCATAATAACTTGACAACATAGAAAAGAAGAGAAAAAAAATTCTCTCTCCCTCTCTCCTTAGCCGTCGGTTTCTCTCTGAGCCAAAAGGGGTGGATTTTTTTAAAAAACTTTTTCCAACGTGATATCTAGTGGCAGGAATTTTGGATTGCTGCTACTGCGTAGATCAAAAATTGTTTTTCTACAACAAGGTTAGTAAATTGATGAAATTTGATTTCATCCTTTTATTTCATGAAATCATTAAACCCAAAAGTGGTCTATTTGTGAATCCATATATGTTTTTCTTTCCACTGTGCATGAATCAAGATTCACAACAGTGGTATTAGAGCCAACTTTATGGATTTTAATAGTTTTAAAAAATTACACATGTTGGTTTTTCGTGTTCTTGATTAATTCATCATGAAAATATTATTAGATTACATTATTCATGTGTAAATTTAGTTTGTCGAAAGTTAAATTCATGTTGTTAGATAATTACATGATTTATTTTTTAATATAAAACAGCTTTTAAATACAGTATTTGAATTAATGTATGAACATGAAATCGTAGTTTTGAAAATTGCAAAAAACGACTCGAAGAAGTCGAAGGTAACACCTAACGGGCGGCGCGTGCTAATGGAGCGCTTGTGCAGCCCGCTGGGTGGATTGCGCGTTGCCTTATCAGGATAGCACAATAGCACGCCCAGTGGGCTGCTGTGCATGTTGTCCGACCACACCAGAGCAGCCCACTTATTTTTTTTTGGTTTGACCCGCTGGTCAACCCATTTTTAAATGGTTTTAAAATAATAAAACTAATTTGAAAATCAATTTTATACTTAAATTTAAATTGAATTTGAAATTAAAATTAATCCTAGACAAATAAATTTATTTTGAATTAATTCTTTGTCAAATCAATTGAAAATTGATTTTTTGAATTTAAATTTGATTTAATGACAAATGTGATTAAAGTTGAATTAATTTGTAATTAGATTTAAATTAATTCTTCTAAATTTTTAAACTACACTTAATTAAAATTGGATTTTAATTTTTTCTTTTTGAAAGAAGTCCAACATATTAATTGCCGTTGTTTTATTGCTTTGATGCTTGTTTATTATGGGATGTCTTCCATGGACTAGGTCATATCTTCGGTTTTGTTTTTTGGGTTGTATTGGGTCTTTTAATACCCCCCAACTTGTATTTTATTATTTCATAGATTTTTGTATAGGTTGCATCTCTCTATGTATTTATTAGAATAGGGCCTTTTTGGAAGAAGATCTGCATGGAGCTGGAAGGCCTGGAGTTAGACATAAATTAGATCTTATAGACCCCTAACCCGTGATCGAGCCATTTACTTGAATCAATCTAGATAAGTCCATGGAATGCATGTGCCATAGAATTGCTAGGCTTTTCTATTTTTTGAGATATAATCCATGTATGCGCGCTATAAAAATGGCTAATGTGCAAAGTGAGACTAAATAAACGCAAAATTCTCCCACTGAAATAATACTGAATTTGGATTAAAAGGAATTTGGATATCCCGGCTCCTCATCAAACTTAGAAAAATTGAATTGATGTCTAAATGCATAATTTCTCCCCGGTAAGTGGGGGTTATGCATTGTGACATATATTTAAATTTACTAAGTGCAATCAATCGAAACAAATTTTACCCCATATATCGACAGAGGGTTGCAAGGTGGAATTCAATTGTTAGATTGATAGGAGTTGATGGACCCAAGTTCAGATAGATCACAACCTATATATCGTTAAAGGGTTGCAGTCATGTGGTCTATGAGCCAAACTAAAGATTGAATCACATGTTTGACAGTGTTGGCAAGGATTGCCACTTTAATAAATTTAATGAGTCATATATCGTTAAAGGGTTGCAACTCATTGGATTTATTAAAGACCTCAACCACTCACTATGAAGTTTTTCCAACAAGATTTCCAAATATTGCAGTGGGAGTGCAATAATTCGAAAAATGCAGTGGGATCCAAGTCAAAAATCAAAGTCCTGCTTATTCATACTAACCTAATTGAATCATTCTTTATTCTCTGCAGTTATATATCTTTCTCAAAAATGGTTAACAACCCGCTTTCTATATTGTTTAAGAAAAACATCCTCACTGGACCAAACTTTATCGACTAGCTCAGAAACCTAAGGATAGTCCTCAACTATGAGCCACTCGAATATATCTTGGAGATAAACTGTCCTCCTATCCCTTTGGCGGATGCGGACGAGAGTATGCATTCCTCCTTCATTGACTGGGTCTCAGACAACTAACGTGTCAGAGGATTAATGCTCAGCTCGATGAGAAATGATCTACATCACCCCCACAAAAGAATGGATAGTACAAGGACCATACTGCTTCATCTGAAAGAGTTGTTTGGAGAGCCCAATAAGACTGTATGATACTTTTTATCAAAAGAGCTCTTCGGGGCAAAGATGAATGAAGCTGACAATGTGGCTGACCACGTGTTGAAGATGATTTCCATAATAAAGAAGTTTTAATCTCTTGATTTCCACATGGATTTTCACCTTCAAACAGATCTCATCTTTCAGTTACTTCTTGAATCCTTTAGTCAATTCATTGTGAATTTTGACATGAACGATGTTGAATGTTCCACTAACTGGGCTAATTAACAAACTCATAACTGCACATAGTCAGATGAAAAAAAAAATTCAGATGTGCATACATCGCTTCTATTGCTAGGCCATCAGAACCCGAGAAAAAGGATAAGGAGTCCACAAAAGTGTCAATGCTGACTGGTTATTGTGCAAAGAGGAAAACACCAGAAGATGTAGGGTTACATATTGGAGAATCTGAAAAGATCAAACACCTGCCTTTATTGCAAGGAGACGGGGCACTGGAGACGTGATTGTCCCATGCGAAAGGCAAGAACTGCTTCAGATATGGAACTAAAGGTTTTAGAAACTAATTAATTGTTCTCTATGACTGTATTCTCCACTTCTTGAATTTTAGACTTTGGAGCTAGTGCTCATGTCCGTGTTTTGAAACAGGATCTGGAAAGAAGGAGGAGGCTCGAGGAGCAAGAAGTGATGATCAATTTGAGAAACATAACTTGATTCCATTTCATAAAAGCCGTTCACAATTACACCATAGCTCATCACCATCGCCATAATTTTCTCCGTCATGAACTCAACATGCTCTCCGGAGGGCTCAATATCATTAAACGGCGGCGCAAAGTCATTTCTAGTTAACTTCAAATTAGGGGCAAATCTCATTTTTGGTCCTGTAAAAGTGGGCACGAGTACACATTTAGTCCTCCGCTTTATGAAAATCCCACATTGAGTCCCATAAGTTCTAAAAAGTCTCACTTTTAGTCCCAACTGAATATCCCGTCCAAAACTTAACAGTCAATTCCGTAGTCAACATTTTGATTGATGCATGGTGCTTGAAAAATTACTCATACCAAAGAAAACAAGCCTTGGAATAATAGGGCCTTGTTTGTTTTTGTTTCCAAATTCCATTTTCAATATCTTGGATCACAAAATTCTAAAAAATTATAATATAAACTATTCTCATCTAAATTCACTTTTTTTTCAATTAAACTTTTTCAGTCCCCTATATAACTACTTATCACTCACTATATAACTACCTATCACTCAATTAAAATTGGTGTATAATAATTAATAAAATTAAAATATATTTGTTCATAATTTTCTTGCAATAAGTCTAAATATTTTAAAAATGGATAAAATCGTTATATTGAATACAAACGTACGTAATAGAAAATACTTTTAAAGAGAAACAAATCATCGAATAAAATCACAAGCATAAACAATAAAATTCCTTTTATCTTTTCCCGATTTCAATAATCGCATTAGTTTGATTTCTGCTCTGGCAACTCTTACTTTACTCCTAAAGCTGTCCAAATTGAGAACTCAATTAAATTTCGACAATATATCCTTATTTTCCGTGGAACACCAATGGGATTAGCTAGCTAGTGTGGTCAAATTATGTTTTATTTTTTGAGAAATAGAGTTATTTGATTTGATTGGATTGTCGTTTCATTCCATCTAATTAAAAGAAGTTGCCATAAAAAGTGATTGTACTATGAGATACTACAGTCTCCATCTAATTAAAAGAAGTTGCTTTAAAAAGTGATTGTAATGAGATACTACAGTCTGCCAATAAAATTATAAAAATATTGGAGCTCATGTTGAAAATAGTCGTATTTATGAAAGAAACAAGACAATTTTCACATATGGAGGATTAGAAATCTCGTCTAAAAGAGAGATAACACGTCAAATATTAATTAAAAACGCCAATACAACACGAGTAAATTGTTATCGATACGAAACTACAGATTTCATTACAAAGATATTGTCTCGCCGAGAAAAACTAACCACCAACCGTGAACACTGAATTCACTGAAATGTCATAGAAAAATTCAAAGACAGAAACCAACCGAAAAAAGGAAAATAGAAGACGACGAGGTAGAAATTCTTGAAGGTCTTCGTTCGCTTATAAATAAAATTTATTTATCTTATAATTAATCATACATATTACTATTAAAATTCATCGATTTTGTAAATTAAATTTCGATTATTGCCAAATCGAGTCACAACTAGAATTATCTTAAATTACTAATTTCTATCGACATAAACAAAACCTTACCCCATCTAGGCAACATGCTACATCCTCCCTATGTCGATTCAAACCACAAAACGACTCTCCTTTGACTTTCCGACACACGTCATCAACTAGCAAATCCAACGTCTGCCACGACCTTTCACCGACCCCCCACGCGCCATAACTCTCAGCCCGACCGCAACTTCCTCCGCCACAAATCTCGCATTCAAATGCTGCTCCGCCACAAACGGCATCGCCACAGTTGGCACGCCGGCGGAGTTACTCTCCATCACCGAGTTCCATTCGCACTTCTGCAGTGACTCAAAAATCCTTTCACACCGCCGTGTCGGAGAATTTCCAGCTGACAATCTT
Organism: Buddleja alternifolia; assembly: GCA_019426215.1. NCBI lineage: Eukaryota > Viridiplantae > Streptophyta > Magnoliopsida > Lamiales > Scrophulariaceae > Buddleja > Buddleja alternifolia. Next base: position 49,901 of record WHWC01000035.1, on the reverse strand, counting down.
TCCTCTATTTTTCACTCTTTCTTCAAATTCCTTCCAAAAAAAAAAACCCTCTTTTCATTGCCCACACAAAACTCACATCAGATTTCTCCAAACCCTTACAAATTTCTTTTATTTGTTCTTCACTTACTTCCGCTTGTGTTCCAAACGCAATGTACAGAACAAGTTCTCCTTTTAATATATTAAAATAAAATATCATTGACAAAATATCAAGTGATAAAGTAAATATTGTCACAAATCAGAATTAAGTGATAAGAAAGTTTTTGTTTGTTACTCTTAATAATTAGTGACAATAAAGTTGTTGTAAAAAATTGTTTACTAGCTGTTGGTCTAGAAACTTCACGTAACTTGGCTTCTCCATGACTTCCGGCGGCGATGGCGGTGGTGGCGCCGCCGCACACAGTGGACTAACGCAAAACGCTTTTGGCCCAATCTTCTCATTCCAATAATCAACATAATTTGATTCTAGTTCATAAAAGTTGTTCACAATTACACCATAGCTCATCGTCACAGCCATAATTTGCTCCGTCATGAACTCAACATGCTCGCCGGAGGGCTCAATATCATTAAACGGCGGCGCAAAGTCATTTCTAGTCAACTTCAAATTTGAAAACCCTGGAATCAAAAAGGGTTCATCAAGTGATTTTGTGTTTACATGTGGCTTTTCTCTTTCCAATGTCTGATGCATGGTGTAAGAAAAATTACTCATACCAAAGAAAACAAGCCTTGCGATATGGGGTAAAATAACCCATAATGACCTCTTTACCTAAATGGCCTCCGTAGAAGCTCTTAATTACAGATCACCCGAGGATCCGCGTGTTCTTACCATAGACCTCGCCTAACCCGGATGTGACCCAGCTAGACCCGATTCCAGTTGTTTATTAAAGACACATGGAGGTCTAAGATCTCTTAGACCATAATGACCCCTGTGGCTCTTCGTAATTATGAAATAACCAGGACCCGCATCCAAGAACACGCGGACCTTGCATGACCCGACCCGACCCGACCCAGTCGGATCCTTTGATCTAGCCGTGCATTGAGGACACGTGGAGGTCTCAGATCGCGCCACCTGTCCCATCCCTTGTCAGGTCCGTACAACCCCTAAAAATCTATAAATACCACACCATTTCCCCCTACAAGGTATCACTTCTCCCCTCCTTTACACCTTTACTATGTGTTTCTTAGACCTCAATACTAACTTGAGCGTCGGAGGGTCTTCGCCGGGGGTGACCCCGGCTAGGCTAACCAACTTTGTGATTTCAGAACGGACCCAAATCAACTTAGAGCTCAAGGTGGACTTGACCTCAAGGACCTCAAGCTTTGAGATATGACCTAGGTTTTAGACTCGGATCATTTGGCTCCGTCTGTGGGAAACTCTTGAAATTATGAATAAAGTTGTCATAAGCCAAGAAGATTTGGTAAGGGAGAAAGCACCAAGGACAAGTGGTCATCCATTTTCATTCTGAGATGCCCCCTTAGAGCCCATGTGAGGAAAGACCTTGATCTAAGCCCGTGGTCTAAATGACCAGAGCCAAGCTCAGAAAGATGATGATCAATGGAGGTGGAGAGCTCTAAATGAAGAGGTCCTCAAGAATATATGGTAGGCGAAAAGGCACCAAGGACGAATGGTCATCTATTTTCATTCTGAAATGACCCCCCAGAGCCCATGTGAGGAAGGACCTTGATCGGAGCCCATGGTCCAAATGACCAGAGTCGAGCTCAGAAAGATGATGATCGATGAGATTGAGAGCTCTAAATGAAGAGGAGGCGAGAGCCAACCCATCCATGAGATAAAATTAAGCTTATGGTCCTCAACAAACTAGACCTCGAGTTGGAGTAGTACCAATGGAGGATGTGCCCCCGCATCTCCTATTATTTCCAGAAAAAAAGTGGACCGATGATGATCTAGAAGAGGAGCACCACCATGAGAAGGAGCAGGTCTTTTCAGCAAGGAGGCCACCACATCAACAAAGCGAGGTCTATAGTAGCTCGTGGCTCAATGAAGCAGAGAATAGATCTCCAGTACCTAAACCCCTTTCGAGGAACTTTAACCTATTTCGATCTGGAGTGACCCTTCAGAGCTATTGCGAGGAAGGACCTTCATCACAGCCTGCAGTTCAAACGGCAGAGCCGAGCTCATAGAGATGATGATCAACGGAGGTTGAGAGCTCTGAAGGTGGAGGACCTTAAAAGAAAATCCATCCTGAAGAGAAAGTTAGACTCATGGACCTCAACAAACTTGACCTTGAGTGGGAGTAATACCAATGGAGGATATGCCCCCGCTTTGCCTATTGTTTCCCGAGTAGGAGTCGGCCAATGATGATTTAGAAGAGTAATTCCATCATGAGAAGACAGGTCCTACCTTGCCAATTGTTTCCCGAAGAGGATTTGATCGATGACGATCCAAAAGAGGAGTTCCATCGCGCGAGAGAGACGGTCCACCGCCAGAGAGCAGATCTCTAACGCATGCGTCCGTCCCGAAGAAAAATGACTATCTACTTCGGACTGGAGTGACCTCACAGAGCCCATGTTGAGGAGGACCATCAAAATACCTGCGACCCAGGTGCCCCAGATAAAGCTTAGGAATACAATAATTGACTGGGCACGAGGGAGAATAATCAAGCTCACAACCTCTCTCCAGCTCGACCTTAATTTAGAATGGTGCCAAGGAGGAGCATACCCCTGTTTATCTAGTTATTCCCTAAAGAGGGTAATGAGCGATTGCGATCGAGTGCTCTTGTTTGCGAGTAGAACTCCAGAGACCTATCCCGAAAAAAAAGGGCAAGGTGGACCTATGGATAGAGCAATCCCAAGAGATGTAATGCCCACCACAACTGTTGTTTCCATTAGAAAACCCCACATAGTGAAGTGGAGGAAGAAGGCCATGAAGAAGGAGAGCTGACCTAGAGGAATCCAGCATGGGCGCCAAGAGATGTATAGTAGTGAGAGGCTAAATGAGGCCAAGAGCCAAACTGACGACCCCTTTTAGAAGCACAAAAGAAGACAAAAAGATAATGATGTCCTAGTCATTATCACATAGCACTGAACAGGTCCCCAGAGCCAGTGGAGAATGAGAGGATAAATCTCTAGCATCGATTGAGATATGTCAAAATTATCCCCAAGAAGAGGTCTTCTTTCACGAATACACCGTGGCTGGAACGGTGTTGCTCAACTTTAGAAGCCCGAGCCTACTTTAATGTGATGGGATCAAAGATCCAGATGAGCATGTCATAGTCTTAGAGCGCATAATGACGTCCCACGATAAGACGAATGCGATAAGAACCCAAATATTCATTAAAACGGATGAGTCCAGGAAAGGTTCACATCTTTACCTCCTAAGTACAATGGTCTCATATGAACGATTAGCCCGAGAAGTCAAGTACCATTTTGCCAAAAAGAGAAATTCAGAGAAATTCGAAGCTCACCCCCTTCGAGTCAAGGCAAAATAAGGAGATATGCATTATTTTGGCGGTGAGCATCTTGAAGCAATGGGCTCGAACAGGTCTTTTGGCACCTTGCTTATCTCAGGAGCACCTGTGAACTTGGAGGAACCAAAAGGAAATGGCTCATAAATATGCCCAGACGAAGCCCGATCCGGAGAGTCAAACACCATAAAAAATGTTGAATAAAGAATTGAAAGACTTCCCATGTCAAGAAACAGACTGAAAAAGATCAAGAAGAAAATCATAATCATTAGATAGGACCTCGAATCGAGGGATATCTAATAAGGCCCCTTTATAGAAATCATAATGACTAAACTATATTAATGACCGCAAGAGATCGAGCTCTTTCAAGTATAGAGAGCTCCAACGCTGAATCAGTCTAGAGAAGTGAAAGAGACCTCAAACCAAAAAGTCTCTAGCAAGTATTATTGTTTTCACGACAATAAAGATCACGATCTCAATGAGTATTTTCAATTGAGGCGCAAAAATTTGATCTACTAATCAAGCTACATTTTCTGAAGTAATTTGTGGCTAAAAATCCGAGAGAATGAGGTCCTAGCCGAAAAATGATCAGGAGCACCAGCCAAGTCAGTGAATTGGTCTAAGAACAAGGACGAATTCAAGAGGTCAAGATGAAAATGTTGGGAAGACCCATAAACCAGTCGAACCCGCGTCCAAGGCAGATAATCCACCCCGGAGGCGAGTCATCCATATAATTGCAAGAGGTCCAAGCAAGGGAGATTCAACCCAAAAAAGAGGAGATGGTTTATCAACATAGTTAAGTAGCTCCGCCAAGTGATTCCAAAGTGGTGACTATTGATATAGTTAACCTTGTGGAATAGAAGGCACTAGTAGACAAAGGTGGGCTCTACAAACATCTCATTTATGGAGACATTAAAGAAGACTGGAGCTCAATTTAATCATCTTAGAGTTAGTCAGTACGCCGCTAAGGATTTGTGGAAGAATTGAGGTCATGAAAGTGGGAGCTAGGGACCACCTGACATCTATGATGACAAAACCTAACAAGAAAAGCTATCATGTCCAGCTATCGAAGGCATAGACCCCAAATATTATAATGGTAGAGGTCAACAAGCTCTTGGAAGCTAGATAGATAATAGAGATCCAGTCCATGAAATGACTCTCAATTGTGGTCATGATCACGGAAGATGAAGGACAATGGAGGATATGTGCAAATCTCACCAAAGTAGAGTGTGTCTCAATGACCCTCACTGATATTTGATAGATTCAATGACTGGACATGCGTTGATTAAGCTTAACGAGTATGTTCCTGGTGTACAAGAGCAACAAATAAAAATATGATGAACATGATGTTCCGTAAGTAGATAGGAAAAACCATGAAGGTTAATGAAGATATGTTACTCATAAAGAGTTCAAAAGAAGAAGATCAGACGAAACACCTAAATAAAGCTTCCCAAGTTATAAAGAAGTTGAGCGTGAAGTTGATCCCTAACAAGTGCACTTTTGCGATCAAATGAGGAACATTCTTGGGTTATAAACTCACTCCAAAGTTTAGATATTGGAGGACTAGATGATACCCCACAATGGACTCCCCATTGCTATTGCTTGAACGAGTCGTGGAAGAGAAGCTATTTTATATCTAGCAATTTCAATGAAAGCGGCATGATCGATTTTGATAAAAACGTAGAAATATGAGTGTAAACTAAGCCACTACATAAGTAGGATGTTGTGAGAGATAGTTGTGAGCATTGAATCAGCTCATGAGGAAGATCTTAACTACGCTGGATGTCTCGTGAAGACCTTCCAAAGAAACAAGAAACCTCGGTGTGCTCTACGGAGTATCAAGCTCGACCAGTGGTCAAGGTCCGACCATTACAAATTTTATAATATTAGATCTCAAAGGAGGTCTCCATGAAGAGCTCAGAGGCGTAAAAGTTTAGCGAGGATGCTTCATCGAATAAGCAAAAAGAAGGAATTGGAGTTTAACTACAAGGGCCCACCGAAGAAGGCCGAGAATTTTGAGATCAAGGTAGAGATTTCTCCGGAAACTAACAATAAAGCAGAGTATGGAGCACTCATTTAAGGCCTGAAGATGATTAAGATAATGAACATAAAACATTTGGTGAAGAAACGAGATCGTGAAATATTTTAGCTCTGAATAATAATAATCCGACGATGGGATCGAGGCAAGAAGGTCATGGATAAAATTGATTGATCAAATGAGGAGGAAAGCTCTAAAAAAAAAAGGATAGAATCGCTAGGAGCCCAAAGGGTCTACTGTACGACCTCAAGAGCTAGCACAGACGAGATGTCACTTGATTTTATGTACAAATTAAAGGCGGACATACCCCCATAAATGACTACCAAACAAAGGTGAACACAGGTAAGTCAAAATCAAATCAATGGCGGAAGCTTATCAACAACAAGCTTTGAATGGAGAGGATCTCATACGATCTTGGAAGGCTTAGAACCTCAAAAGGTTTTATTCTTACTTTCTTGTCAAATTTAATTTCTCTTTTGTTTCTTTAATTATTGTGAAAGTTCAAAAATAATTATTGTCAAGTACCAAGGTCTAACATATAATGACCCCATGAGGTCTAACATGCATGACCATCAAAAATATCTAAAGAAAGATCAAAAAGTCTAACATGTAATGACCCCATGAGGTCTAATATGCATGACCACCAAAGCGCTCTAAAGAAAGATCAAAGAGTCTAACATGTAATGACCCCATGAGGTTTAACATGCATGACCACCAAAAAGATCTAAAGAAAGATCAAAGAGTCTAACATGTAATGACCCCATGAGGTCTAACATGAATGACCACCAAAAAGATCTAAAGAAAGATCAAAGAGTCTAACATGTAATGACCCCATGAGGTCTAACATGCATGACCATCAAAAAGATCTAAAGAAAAATCAAAGGGTCTAACATGTAATGACCCCATGAGGTCTGATATGAATGACCACCAAAAAGATCTAAAGAAAGATCAAAGAGTCTAACATGTAATGACCCCATGAGGTCTAACATGCATGACCATCAAAAAGATCTAAAGAAAGATCAAAGAGTTTAACATGTTTTGACCCCATGAGGTCTAACATCAATGACCAAAAAAGATCTACATAAAGATTAGAATGCAATATGAGTCTAATGTGTACTGACCCCAAGAGGTCTAACATGCATGACCCCAAGAGTATAGCATTCACTAACCTCAAGAGGCACGACATGCAGGACTCTCGAGCGATTTGAAGAAGACTAATACTCAAGATCTGGCATGCATGACCTTAAGGTCTAATACGCACAATCTCTTGAGCGATCTGGAGAAGATCCACATTCGAGGCCTGATGAACATGACCCCAAGGTCTAACACACACGATCTCAAAAGTGATCTGAAAAAGAGGTCTAACATGAAAGAGGCCAGGGCCGAACATGCGTGACCTCAAGACGATATCAAGAAGTGAGTTCAGGGTTTAAAATTTGCGTGACCTTCAGATAATATGAAAAAGACCCAATTTAAGGTCTAATGCGACATGCACAAAAAGAAATTTAGAAAAGGTCAAGCTCGAGGTCTTAGATGCATGACCTCAAAATTGAGGACCTCTTCACAAAATGGAGAAGGGATTAAAGACAATCCATGTTTAAAGACAAATTACAACAACACTGTCAAAGATGGTTCAATACGGACTAATCACTATCTGCATAAGAGTTATGATATTAAAAGATTTTATCCAAAAGTATTTTTAGAACCGCATAAGTAAGCAACAAAATGTGAGCTCTACCATTCTAATACGTAGCGTAGATACACCCATCTAATGGAAGTGTAAAAACCGATTAGATTGTAACCATTTAACGGGTAAATTCACTATTTAATCTATTAATTTCCCAACTCTTGGAGCTCATAAACTCACTCCAAAAGTTAAGAAATTAGGGGACTAGATGATATGGGGTAAAATACCCCATAATGACCTCTTTACCAAAATGGCCTCCGCAGAAGCTCTTAATTACAGATCACCTGAGGATCCGCGTGTTCTTACCATAGACCTCGCCTAACCCGGATATGACCCAGCTAGACCTGACATTCCAGTTGTTTATTAAAGACAAATGGAGGTCTAAGATCTCTTAGACCATAATGACCCCTGCGGCTCTTCGTAATTACGAAATAACCAGGACCCGCGTCCAAGAACACGCGGACCTTGCATGACCCGACCCGACCCAGTCAGAGCCTTTGATCTAGCCGTTCATTGAGGACACATGGAGGTCTCAGATCACGCCACCTGCCCCATCCCTTGTCAGGTCCGTACAACCCCTAAAAATCTATAAATACCACACCATTCCCCCCTACAAGGTATCACTTTCTCCCCTCCTTTACACCTTTACTATGTGTTTCTTAGACTCAATACTAACTTGAGCGTCGGAGGGTCTTCGCCGGGGGTGACCCCGGCTAGGCTAACCAACTTTGTGATTTCAGGACAGATCCAAATCAACTTAGAGCTCAAGGTGGACTTGACCTCAAGGACCTCAAGCTTTGAGATATGACCTAGGTTTTAGACCCGGATCACCTTGGAACATTAAATTTTTGAGGAGATTCAAGGGTCCATCCCAAAAACCCGTTTGAAATTATGCATAAAACATGCGGATTTAGGATTCCAAGAGCTTCTTCAAAGCTTTTCTGCATGAGTTTTGATGATTTAGCGAAAGGGAGAAAAGAAGCCATGGATGGCAATTTGTGGGGAAAATTATTTTTTTAGTTCGGTAACTTGGGCTCCTTTGCGTTTTAGTCTGTTAATTTGACACCTTACAAAATTAGTCGGTTATCTTAGCACTTTTTTTAATTTTGGTCCTTTCCACTGAGAAATTTTAAAAGTGGCCGGAAAAGAGCACATGCAAAGCATGTGCCACTTAATTTGGGGATAAATTGCAAATGGAGGGAAAATTGGGGGGAATGTGCCACTTATTTTTTCAACTGTTTTTATGGTGTCCATAAATAGAAAAATATACTGATTTGCAAATTCCTCAAAACCCTAAAACATATCAGAGAGGAAAGAAAAAAAAATAAAAACAGTTGAAAAAATAAAAAGTATTAATAATATTAGAAATTACCAACACCCCTTCAACGGTCTATTTATAAGGTTTACAGGATTAAAATTGTAAACATATATGGGGTGTAATTGTAAGAAACCCTTAACATAAAGAGGTGTGTTGGTAATTTTAAATAAACAAGGGGAGTTTTGGTAATTACACAATAAGTGAGAGGGTCTGTGCGTAATTTTCCCTATTTCTTTCGTTCTACTTTCTTGTTGTCATATAAATTTTGTAATATTCAAATTTTATATTTCAATAAAATCACTTTCTTTAATTTTTGACAATATAACATGAGTCCTATATATAATATATGTATCTAAAATAAATTAGAATGTAAAACCCAGAGCTGGACTTTTACGAGTAACTTCCGAAAACAATAAATTACTAATAAGTTTACATAAAATTTGCAAGCAAAGGAACTACATTTTTTTAATGATGGTCATTATCATTGATGGAGCCATACTTTCAAATCATAAAATTAAATATTTTGGCTCATGTAATGTAATAGAGAAACTTCAATAATGCCAACAAATTACAGGATCAAAAAGTATTTTTTCCATTCTTTTAACATATATGTCACTAGAAATACACCTGTGATTCTTTTAACAAATTACACTTTCTGTGATGTGCGACAAGTGTATACAAGAGTGGTTGAGATGTAGAGAGAGTTTTTCATAATACATAATTTTCTTTTTCCACATCTTAACCACTCGTGTGTACACTTGTCGCACATTTATATGTTGTAATAGAAAGAGTTCCATGGTTAATGTTACATACGATTCGGCTTGGGAGTTGGATACGAACTAAAAAAAATTAACTTATTTTTTTAATTTAAAATCAGTAAGTGTATTATTATTCATATCAAACTATTACAATGTATATTTGATGTGTAATTTGTTTAATTTGAGAATTGGGGAGGGTGGTTTTGTGAACACAGACCACATCAATAAATTCAACATAAATTTGACTTAGTTGAGTTATGTGGATATCACGACGATGAGATACAGGGTTTGATCCTACTATCGTCTCTACCTGATAGTTGGAGTGCCATTGAGATTGCGGTTAGCAACTATACCGGGGATGAGTTGTTGAAGCTATAAGAAATTCGAGATATGTTGAAGATAGATGGACTGTGGATATTTGATGTCAAAAATACCAAGTTGTTGGGCCGTATCAGCCCATCTTCTTTATTCTAGGGTCAACATGAAGTTGACCAACACTTGAGGGCCTAAAGTGCAAATTCTTTATAAATCTAGTCCCAAATCAGAGTGTGGAGATTTTTTTTTTTTGATAAATAAATTTCATTAATATGGGTAGGGGTGTTCATGGTTTTTCGAAATTGCACCATACCGACCGCACCGTACCGAAATATTGGTTTTTTTTCTAAAATCTCTAGGTTTTGGTACGAGCCTGTGCTGTACCAGCTATTTTGGTATGGTTTTGGTTTCAGAAAATTTGTACCGGTAAAAAACCGTACCGTATATATACTATATATAATTATTTATTTTGTTTGTATAATATATAAGTGATTCTATTGAAGGAATTTTTAGAACTCAGAGATACAAATGTACTAGAAATCAATATATTACCAAAACTTGTGTGGTGATGTATGATATTTTTAGAACTATAAAAATTAGCTCTATTAAAATTGGAAATTAGTTAAAAGAGAGACTAAAATTATTCTCTAAAGTTATTTGAAAGCCTAAATCTAGAATTAGAATATCGATCTTAAGAATTTGAGCTTGATTATGTCACTATTTGAGCCTTAAGACATAAGACGCTATCATAGAACACAGATAACACACCTCTTCTTCCACATAAAATCTAAACTTATTATTATCAAGGTATAATTTTTAATTTTCTTTAAAAGTAATCGAAAACTGTATGTTTTCTTTCATTCCACTTCTTGCAACAATATTAGTTTTTTGCTAAAAAATTTTGATAATTTTTTGAAGTTTCAGATTATGTATTTGTGTTAATTATTATCATGATTGCTTAATTGTTGTTAAAATTTAGTTTTGTAATTGCTTTTAATTTTATTATGTAATTGATAGTAAAAATACCGTAAAACAGTACCGCACCGTACCAAAACCGTACCATACCGTATACAATGGTATCGGTTTCAAAAAATCCAATTCTGGTATTAGTTGTCCCAAAACTGTAACTATTGGTATGGTATAAATTTTAAAAAAATACCGCAAAAATCGGACCGTGTGCACCCCTAAATATGGGACAAACGAAAAAACACTACTACTGAAAAAACAAAAACAAACATCTAATCTAACATAATACCTATCAAAAATAAATTACATTGGGGTGCCGAACACAAACAAAATAGAAAAAAAAAAGGTAGGAAAAAAACTCGACCCAACTCCTAATACCAAGGAGGACAGAGATTTTCCAGAAAATCTCTCTCAACTCACGTCTCTCTCTCTCTCTCTTTCTCTAAAGATCTCCTCTCTTCATCGTCTTCTTGAAGCAGCTTAGCCTACTGCTATGTTTCCTCTCTCAAAAAATTGGGTTCGTGTATAATCAATTAAAAATTTCATTACTCTTTCTTTTAGTTAGATTTTATTAATAGTTAGTGTTATTTTTTATTCAGAAAATCACACACAGACCCCCTAACTTATTGTGTAATTACCAAAATTTCCCCTCACTTATTAGAAATTACCAACACCCCTTCAACGGTCTATTTATAAGGTTTACAGGAGTAAAATTGTAAACATATATGGGGTGTAATTATAAGAAACCCTTAACATAAAGAGGTGTGTTGGTAATTTTAAATAAACAAGGGGAGTTTTGGTAATTACACAATAAGTGAGAGGGTCTGTGCGTAATTTTCCCTATTTTTTTCGTTCTACTTTCTTGTTGTCATATAAATTTTGTAATATTCAAATTTTATATTTCAATAAAATCACTTTCTTTAATTTTTGACAATATAACATGAGTCCTATATATAATATATGTATCTAAAATAAATTAGAATGTAAAACCCAGAGCTGGACTTTTACGAGTAACTTCCGAAAACAATAAATTACTAATAAGTTTACATAAAATTTGCAAGCAAAGGAACTACATTTTTTTAATGATGGTCATTATCATTGATGGAGCCATACTTTCAAATCATAAAATTAAATATTTTGGCTCATGTAATGTAATAGAGAAACTTCAATAATATTAAGAGGGTACGTGAATCATAAATTCCATTTATTTTATAAGAACTTGAGATTAGAGTCAAGTTTGGATATTTATATGGACGCACTACAAAAAAAATGATTATTGTCTATGTTAATATACCATGGTGAAAAGTCCTTTTACCATGGTTAAAATCAATTGACCATGGCTTTGCTATGGCTTTAGCCATGATATTTGCAAGCATGGCCAAAATATTTACCATGACTTATAGCCATGGTCAATGTCTTGTTCATTGTAAAAACCATGACTTTTAGTCATTGTAAAAAAGTGTTAGGTTAACATTTTTTCCACCACGGCTAGTTAGAGCTTAAAATAACTAACATTCTTTTTCACCACGATTAACTTTAGTATGGATATATGAAACATTTACCACGGCCAAGTTAGCCGTGAGCTTAGACCCCTATAGACAACGGTTTTAAGCCATGACATATATTTTCATTGCCAATACTCATTTTTCTTGTATTGACGTCTACGGTTCAACCTCTGCTCGTTCCTTCTCCAAAATTTTAATTTTATATATATAAGTGTAGATCACAAGATAAGTGACATTAATCTCACCACTTCGTGGGTCAAAATTTTACATATTAAGTAGCATAGTATCATACGCTTATTGTTGAATTTGACTATGTGCATTATTGGAACAATTTCTGAGACAAAAACACATACTTAACTGGTTTGCCTGTTTGATAAAATATTCACTGAATCCGTTATAGATCTCGTCAGAACCTGGTTATGTGATCTTCAATTGGATGTTTAATTGACAATCTTATCATAAAATTTAAAATAATATATACTCAGATATTTTATTTTTTATATAAACGTGGACTTAGTAACACTGGAGAAGTATTCCACCAAGTAGAGACGTATTTGGCCTCTAAAATCAATAAATTTATTGCGTGATAAGTGTAACGTGATTGATATGTGTTACATATATATTTCGACTTAATTATATCTATTCGTTGAGAAGGGAACTTCGGTGATGAATCATCACCTTGCTATGATTCAACCATTAAAAAAATGAATTGAGAGTTGGATTTGATCCTCTAGAAGCAGTCATCTTTTTTGTGGTTGTCGCTATCACCATCGCTGACAGATTGGGTTATAACACTTTCATTTATATTTTAATTTCCTTAACTACAGATTTGATGAGACAAAAATATAATCCATATTTCGATTTTCCAGCTAGTTTAGTTTATTTTCGTTGCTAATTATTTTATATCCTCTTGTAAGAGAGTTTTGGCCTTTATATGATCTCAATTCACTGCAACAAAAAATAATATTAATGATAAAATTGGAAGTGAAAATATTTTTAAATTGTTACTAAATATACATAATGAGTGACAATAATTTTTATCTCATCACAAAAATTTCTTTAAAGTTGTAACTATTAACAATTAGTGACACATGTATAATGACAATTATAATTGCTGTCACTAAAAAAGTGTCATTAGTTGTTAACAGTGACCAGGGTCTTAAATTTCACCCGAAACATCAAAATTTCGGTCAAAATTTTGGGTTTCCAGGGGTTCCGACGAAATTGAATTTTTTATCCAATTTTGCAGAATGTCTTCTAAAATTTCAACCGAAATCCGAAATTTCCCGAAATTTTTGCCGAAACCCAAAATTTCCAGAAATTTTTACCGAAACCTGAAATTTTCTGAAATTTAAAATAATATTTAGTTTTTTATTTTTATAAATATTTTGTAGTTAAATATTTTTTTAAAAATTTATTTTAAATATTTTACAGTAAAAATTAGGATCAAATGATCATTCATATTAAAAGAAAAGATAATAAATTTAAATACGAATCTGGAAGTTATATTAGGAAATAAGTTAATAAAAATCCGGGTCTGAACACAAAAATTATTTAAATAAGATCTCATAAAAATTCTCTTAGAAGCTTGATGTGGTTTTGAATAATGATTTTTTCTAAAATTGTGGTACACTTTATTTCAATGAAGTTCTTACGATATTTGATTATTATTTTACTACCATTATTTCATATTTTTCACAGCAAGTTTTAGTCATTCTATTTAAAGATTCATTAATTCTGCATATATTATACATGGAATGTTATTAATGTAAAAAATGCAAACTTATGATATTTAAAATTACACAAAATTTCATTATAAATTTCCAAATATTTTTATAAATTTTTATGATTTCTTTAAAATCAAAATCGAAATTTTGAATATCCCGAAAATTTTCGTAAATTTACTACCCCGATATCGACGCCGATACCGAGATCTAATACTTTGATAGTGACAACAATTTTCTTGTCACAAATTATTAAAAGTGATAACTTTTATACAAATCTTGTCATTATTAGGTATGTAAAACTTATTTTTGTGACAAAACAAAAATTCTTGTTACAAAATAGGAAAAATCTCACTTTTGGTCCCATAACTTAGGTTTTTTTCAATTTTGGTTCAATTGTTTACGAGTTTTTCACATTTTATCCCATAACTTGTATTTTTTCTCAATTTTGGTCCCATTAGTGATTTTCGTCTAAAAACTAACGGAAATGACACGTGCGCATGTGCTTCGTCTAATAACTTATTTTTTCATTATTTTCTATTTTAATTTTAATTTTTCCTTTTTCTTCTTCATCTTTTTCACCAAAAACTTATACCCAAAAAACCCTAATTTTTAATCTCTACACCAACACCATGACACCACCTTCCCCACCTCCACCGCTGCCGCAACTCCAAGATCGACCGCCACCACCAAAAACAAGTTTGCCGCCTACTTCCATTCCAAATGTCGGCGCCGCCACCACCACGGACCTGCCACTACCACCCCCACTGCAAATCGCTGCCTCCGCCACCACACACAACACAAGCCTGCCGCCACCACCCTCACTCTATATTCCTCTGGTGCCATCACCTTCAATCCATATTCTGGAGCCTCCACCACCCTCAATCCATATCCGCCATCACCCATCCAAATCCGCCACCACCACCACCACTCTCACCCCAAATCCGCAACAACCAACTCATCTTCTTCCCCCCACCCACACCCAAAATTAGAATTTTTTGGGTTTAAGTTTTGGTGAAGAAGATGAATAAGAAAAAGGAAAAATCAAAATCAAAAATAGAAAATAATAAAAAAATAGAAAATAACAAAAAAATAAAAATAAAAAAGTTTTTAGACGGAGCACATGCCACGCACGTGTCGCGTCCGTTAGTTTTTAGATGAAAATCACTAATGGGACCACATTGAAAAAGGCTAAGTTATGCGACCAAAAGTGAGATTTTTCCTTACAAAATATTTACAATTAGCGACAATTTTGACATTGTCACTGATTTCTTTTGTTTTTTCTTGGTAGTGATTGACATATTTGTTCATTTGAATTTTTTTAGTTCTTTTAGTGATGTTAATTATTTTGTTGAAATTAATTACTGTATTTATCTCAGCATGAGAAACTTTGTGATGGGATACTGGAGCATGTACAACGATCAATAAGTCAAAAAGAGAGCCAAAAGAGAGTTAGAACGAAATTAGACAATATCCCCAATACAACAATAGCAGAGAAAGGTGGTGACAACTCGAGCAGTCTGTTCACTGCAGCAACTGTTGGGCTAGGATCGTGGCAGTGGTGGCAAAATAGAAGTGGCGACGCCGCGACCTTTGCAGAATGGACATTCTTATGATGCACCGATGCTAGATTAACGAGTTTTTTAGGTTATGATTTTATTAGGATCAAGCGGCTACCACTAGGCTAAAAATATATAGGTGAAAGTAGGGGCGCAATTTTATTTCCTTATATATATACCATGCAATGCAATCAGTCTATGCAACGGCTGGAGGTGAGGTGGTTGTGTCCTCATAAATGCTATGGGTCAGGCTGTTAGTCCTTTGCCAGTTATGTTCTTCCAAGTCAAATTGTAGTATTGCCAATAAATGCAAAATCACATTGCTACAATGAATTCACAAATTTCTTCATTATTAAGTCTTTAATTAGTTTTTTTTGAATAAATCTGTTACATAATATACTCCTAAAATTTGAAATGTTTATATTATATATATGTGGGTCGTTGAATTAATATGACTAATTATTATGAATTAAATTATCTAATATTTGTTGAGAATTCAACATAATTATTGAAAATACAGATTCTTAGTAATTATGTATCTTAAGAAATAAAGATTTTATTAAGTTATATGCTCAATAAATTTTAACTTTTTTTAGCTTAAAAAATACATCATAGAACATGTTATTTTATTTTTGTTTGCATTTGTTAACTACTCATGTATAATGATTATATATAGTCGTACTCTTCTATTCATAAGTATCAAATCTAAAATAGTTGTATTTGATTAAATACCTATCTAGTTTAGATCAATTTTGGAAAAAATGATTATAAACACATTTTTAAGGTGTCAAATTTGATTAATCAGTATCTATAAAATTATATTTGATTATCATTTGGATTCATTTTTTTCATGTAAATCCCATTGAAAATGTAAAATTGATGAATAATTTAGAAGTCATATTTTTGTTTTACTTATCCAACTGTGATTAATTGAAATACGAGGTTTTATTTTATGTACATAGTATAAACTTCCTAAGTAAAGGACTATCAAAATTATCTTTTTAATCATTTTCTTGACACAAACAATTTTTTTTTTTTAAAGAAGCAACTAAATTAATATATTCGACATTGAAGATGATCACGTATTAGATTCTATAAAAGCATTCATTCAAAAATTGATTATTAGAAATAAAATTATTTGTATCGATACAACATTTTTGAAAAAAATCCTAAGTTAATAACTAAATACATGTAATCCAAAATGAAAGTGGTCTAACAGTTAACAAAATATTAGGCCTTGCTTGTTTATGTTTTTTAATTTCTTTTTCTATATCTTAAATCACAAAAAAAAAAAAAAAGAAGAAGAAGAAGAAGAAGAAACGATACTGTGAACTATTTTCATCCATATAATTCACTCTTTCTCAACTTCACCTTCCTTTTTTACTACATCCATCATTTCACACAATCATCAATCAACCATCATTTATTCCAACTAATATTTTTCTCTTTCTCTTTCATACTCTATAATTTTTAATTTATATTTAATCTATCATACATAAACCAATCATTTTTTATTTGACACATTTTATAAACTCCAAACATTTTTAGAAATATAAACAAACACAACACACATCATATCATGCATTTTCACACGTATCTCCCTTGTACTCATTTTCCTATAAATTTATACGATTCTAACTCAAAAATTTAAAAATATCAACTTTGAAATTCAAATTTTCACAACAATCTATAAAATGTAATTAGTATAAACGATATAGTATAAATATATATGTATATATGCACATATACCGCTAACAAACATTATAGAATCAATAACTATGAAAGAGTTGATGGATGTCTAATTAACGAAATATAGAAGTTTCAAAATAAAACAATGCGTACATTATTAAAAAATTATTAAAAATTTAGTGAACACATTTTCAATTATATATATGTATGCACGTATTTGTGATTGCATTATATTGCAGGGACAGATCAAAAAATAAATTCTTGGGGGGCTAAACTACCATTGATGCAATTGTTTTGACAATAAATATAAGTAAATATTCAAACTCTTTTTAGTTCTATTATATATTTAAAACAAGTAACACATGTAACAAAAAGAGACAATACTAACTTTCAAATAAATTTATAGCGGTTTTGAAATATATAAACAATACCTAAAAGAGATTATCGACATTGAACAAGGTGTCCTCTCAAGTCATAAAATATACGTATGAACTTCTAGATATATGATGATAATCCATTTATGCACAAATATTATAGTATTACCTTAGAATTCATTTATACATCCATAATAACAAACAATAATGATCACTACAAGAATACAGGGTATCAGATACCGAAAAATCGGTCTCTGTTAGATTAGAGAAAACCCCGTAGGGAACTTGTATTATTGAGTAACATATTTATAGAGTTACAAGAGAGAGAAAATACAAGAAAACCCTAAACTATAAAGAAGGTAAAAGATAAATAAGGCAGTAAGAATACTAGTCTAACTAGGAAAGCAATAATAATACTAATCTAATTAGGAGAGCAATAATAATAATTAACACTCGCCCGTAGTCGAAACGTGAAAGTCTTGAACATTGAGACTGAACTAAAAACTGAGAAAAGATGTTACAACAGTCAGGGCATAAAGAATGCTTAGCAGAGAGATTTTGACGAATATGTTTCTCAAAGTGGAGCAGTTTCATCTGGAAATCATTAAATAAGGTGGTGGTTCGACGAAGACGCTTCTCAATGTGGAGTAGTTTCGTCTGAAAACCATTAAATAAGGCGGCGACTCCAAGTCCTTGTTTTTCCAAGGGTGAGCGGCGACAACATAAACAAAGATAAAAAAATAAAAAAACTACCCTAAACTAAACTAAACTAAACTAGATAAGGTGCGCCGAACGGGGTCGGCAACTTGAGGACGCGGAAGCGAGAGATCGAGATACCATGGCTTGAAGCCATGACTCTGATACCATGTTAGATTAGAGAAAATCTCGTAGGAAACTTGTATTATTGAGTAATATATTTATAGAGTTACAAGAGAGAGAGAATACAAGAAAATCCTAAACTATAAAGAAGGTAAAAGATAAATAAGGTAATAAGAATACTAGTCTAACTAGGAAAGCAATAATAATACTAATCTAATTAGGAGAGCAATATAATATCTAACAGTCTCTAAAAGCCAAATTTTGGTAGCTAAAAGTAATTAGCGAAGGAAATTTTCGTCGCTAAATTTAGAGACTGAACATTTTCGGTCGCTAAATCCATCTCTATTTGCACAACTTGTTCAAACACAATCGGTCTCCAAATTTCGTCGCTAATCCGACTCTAAATTAGTCTCTAAATTTTTATAAATTTCGTATCTAATTCTGTTGCAATTTTCATATCTGTATATCGTCGCTAACCGACACAAAATCTGTCTCTAAATATTTATGCTTTCCGTCGCTAACTCGTCTCTAAATCGGTCTCTAAATGTTTATCTTTGATTCCGTCTCTAAATCGGTCTCTAAATATTTATCCATGAATCGGTCTCTAACTATTTATCTATTTTCCCGTCTCTAAAGCGGTCTCTAAATATTTATCTATTTTCCCGTCTCGAAAGCGGTCTCTAAATATATATCTATACTTCCGTCTCTAAATCGGTCTTTAAATATATATCTATAATCCGTGTCTAAATCGGTCTCTAAAATTAGCACATGTCAATTATTGAATGCAACGTTTTATCCACTAAATCCATGTCAAACCTGTTAATTACAAATGATCCCACAAAATCAACAAGAAATAACTACCACAACATTATAGTCCATACCACAAAATACAAACAACTCATTCACACCACAATTTATATCAAACACAATATTATCGTAACACAACATAATTCTAACAAAACATCATCTAACTAACAATTATCTCAATCCATCCACTCTCACATCCAACCAAAAGTGACAGATAATAAAACGAGTTACTAAATCATCCAAGCAATAAATAAAAATACCAACTAAAGTTTTTCACCAAAATCACTTTATTTCCCATGTCTGGATCCACCGGCATACTTGTGGTTTGTAAATCCCGCTTCTTGAATCATTTTTCGAACCATCTCCTGGACTTCCTGAATCCTTTGTTCTACTTTCTTTTCAGCTTTTTCTACTTTTTTCTGAGCCTCTTCTTCTCTCTTTTGAACTTGCTCAAGTACATGTGGCAATCTTTTCTCTCTCTCTTCCTCCTTCTTGCAAGCGTCTTCCTCTAACTTCATAGCAGTAGCTCGCACATCATCTACTATTTTTGTTAGCTCATCACAAGACTCTCCCCTAATTGTTGAGTTTACTATGCTCTGACTGTAACCACTAGAAATGTGGCTACGTGCAACTCCATACATACGACCCTTAGACGAGCCTCCAATCAAATCAGACCATAATGGAAGATTAAACTCATGTGGAGAGGAATTAGTGCAATCTTGTTTCGCCTTGTATTCTTTCTGCACAAACGTATCACAAAAGTGATAAAATCACCGAACAAATCAACAAATTCCAATAGACATACACAAAATCAACAACAAAGAAAAGGTAATCTGATATCAAAATACATATACTAAAGTCACATTTTTTGGCGAATACTTCATTGAAAAAGTTTCATTGTTTATGTTATTTTTTAACAAAATAGACACCAAAGTTTTGCTGTAAATGAGGTACAAATATGTATTAAAGCCAAAAAAGCCCTTTTCATTATAATAAGTCATCACTAAAAAAAGTGTACCTCTTGCACATGATATGAATCACATAACAAAGAATATCATGAAATGTTATGTAAACTTCTTGGAACCTTAGCTCAAAGAAATGATATTACCTACATTTTCCTATGCTCAAACAATGTCAAAAAGAGAGTTGATTAAAAGATACTCACACTAATTCTTTTTGATTTTATGTTGACAAAATCCCCGGTACTTTTTCTTTTGTGGGTATGCTCAAATAGCTAGAAATCATCCACAGGGTGCTTTAATTCGTTTTCCTACAATTATGACAAAAACGAAAATCAGTGTTCAAAAGTATTGCACTAAAGAGATGAAAAATTTCTAAACTAAGCATACCAATTTTTGTCGATGCACTTAACGAGGGATAGAACCACAAGTATGCTTCCCTGCCTTCTCGGTCATGCGATTTTGCCTTGCCTTTTCACATTTTTCTTCATAATCCTCTGTAGCCCAATGGTTATGCACCAATTCATCCCATATTGGTTTGCCCATCCATTTTGGACCTCTACCAATCAATTCTAATGTACTCGGTTCTCTGCCTAACTCCTTCTTTGCGTCATACTTCGCTTTGTAAAGTAAATCTTTGAATCAAACAACTGCAGTTTCATTCCACACCTACCCATATCTGTCAAGTTATCCCACCTATACCTCATCCGAAATATTTCAACAATTAGTCATCATATATAACACTAAATGTAAACTTTGGATATTTCAAATAAAATTTTATAGTATTCATCCAATCAATTCATTTATGTATATCGTTATTTAGAATAAAACTACTTAAAAATCATAATTTAGTTAATGTAATATAATGATATTAACAATTAATGAAATAAAGTACCTTAAAGCTATCCCACAACAAGTCTTGAGTTGCAGATGGAATCTTTTGCCAGCTCGGGTATGGTTCTGTATAAATGTTCTTCAGGTCACTTGTGATATTTCAAGTGACAAACCCTTCAATAAATCTAGTTGACAAAGTAAATTAAAAATAATATACAAGAAATTCTAACATTTACTTTTATAAATACATCTAATAGTAATATAATGAAAGCAAAGGATTTGAAATTACTTAGAGTCGATCACATTTATTTTAATCTGACTGTCTGAATTTACTGGTACTTGTGTCTCGCGGTTAGGCCCCTTCGCCGAATATGAGAAGAAGCATCTTCACCCGTAGCAGAATCTGTGAGATCATAATTTGCCCCCAACGATGTCTCCTCAACCTACATAATAATGAAATAATAATGTAAGATAAAATTAATAATGTAAATATCATATCCAGAATTATGCACATAAAATTAAATAAAGTTATACCCATATCTCATCTCTAGGCTCTCCATCATTGGGATTAGTCACCGGTTCCGAAGGCTCACCCACATCTGTCAAAGTAACTCACCCACATTTTACACTATTTAATGCCCCGTTTCACTATGTTTTGATTGGTATTTTAATCTCCCTTTATCCCACATTTTGCTTTGATTGGTATTTATTATGTTTTATAGGATATAAGTTGATTTTATCGTGAAAGGCGAGAAAAAGGCCTAATTTGGAATTGAAGTTGAAGAGAGAAACAAGAGAAGGAAGACGACGAAGGAATTTTGCTCAGCGTTCATAGAACCATGAGATTATCGTCACGTTAGAGGCTGAATTAGATTGAGGTTCCTTCTTAAATGTTGTAGAGTTATGCCTTAGCTTCACAAGGCAACTTGAATCACCAAATCCGATGTTTATGGAAAAAGTTACGAAAGACACAAGATCGTTGCCAATTCAAGCAAAATGGCTGCGCCCACGGGCGCAGGATGTAAACCAAGGGTTTTGGTCTTTTGGCTTATTTCACGAATTTAGCTCAAGTTTGAACTTTCATAAAGCCTCCATAGCAGTTTTCAGTGATTTATGTAAGAGCCTGAGGAAGTAGAGAAACTAGAAGACTTCAAATTCATCAATGAAGACGAAGAATTCAAGCCCGGAGTGACCAATCAACATCTTCGATAGGAAGATTTAATTTATCTTTTTATGCTAGATTTGTGACGCCTAACTTTTTATTAATTATATTCAATCTGTTTTATTATACCGTATTAATTAAATAAATTTGTAATTTTATAATTAATAAAATATTTAAAGATGATTATAATGTTATCTCTGTTTTTATTTTGTTGGTCCTAGTATATCTTCTTTCCTAGAGTTCTAAGTTTTCCTAACTTCCCACTCCCCCACTTCACGTAACTTCCACCAAATATTTCTCCTGCTAACTCTCTTCTTCTCTTCCCTCACAGACGTTACTTATCAAAACTAGAAAAAAAAAAAAAAAAAGAGGGCTGGAAATATCATCTCATAGCTATAAAGAAAAAGGAGAAAAGCTTAGTAACCATTGTTGACCTTGGGTAGGTGAAAGAATAGGCATATAGAAGGACAAAAAATTTGAGGTAATATTTATCTTCTCCTTTTAATAGATGTAGATTCTTCCTGTTTTATAGTTTATTGTGAAATAGGTGTTATTAGATGTCAAATTTCTATTAGAGTTAAGTTTTCTTGTTGTTAACAGAAACGCAGATTCTAGAGTTTAAGTTCGGGTCAAGTTCTTTAATCAAACGAGTGTAATTTTATTTAAAACTAATTATAAGTTAATTTCCTCTGTGTTTTTTATTTACACATAAAATTTCGAAATTTATGGATCTATGACCGATTTTATAAAATTCCTTAAAGTCTGCTGCCTTTACGTACTCGGAAATCCAAGTTTAAGGATGTTACTTATAAGTTAGCATATTTCCTGTTGTCTTTTGGTCACAAAATATTTTCTTGGAATACAACTAGACGTTCTGAACATTTTTACCAAGTTTTATAATTTTTGAAATTGTATACAAAATTAGAAAATTCATGGAGTGTGACTGCCAGAAACTGTACGTGAATTTGCAAACTTACTTTTGGGACTTGATTTGATAACTTATATATTTTTTTAAACTAAGAGATTTTTACTGGAACATTAAAATAGTATTTTGAGTCATTCTGAAAATTTCTAGAATTTTTCAACACATATAATATTTTATAAAATTAATCGAATTAGGCTGCCTACTTGTATATATGTTAAGATAAATTTTCGTTTGAAGTTTTAGCAAACAACTAATGGTATTCGTTTTTTTTTAAAATTTATTTTATCTATATGATTAAAACTTACTAATTAAATAATTTTTCATGAATTTTTATAATTATAATCTATTTTATAAAATCTTTGAAAATAAACTGTTAGACTATATAACTTTTTTGGTAGGATAGTTCAATTAAGAAGAGGGAACGTCATGGGTAGATTGTAATGAATTCTTAGGATCAAATTTAATTTGGTTATCATTTTGCTCAACAGGTAGCTACCCCGACCTTTCGGCATCTAAACAAGTTTGAATTTATCGTATTCGGTGAGTGCATAAACTGTATATTAGTATCTTTCAAACAGGAAGGATTATATGTATACATTTTCAACTGTTATATATGTATTGCATGAAAAATCTCGTTTGAAATTTGTGGGAATTGTTTATGTTCTTAACTCAGGTTTAAAGATAACTTACTTGATTCCCCATAATTTTTAAAATATATTTTCATTTATGATGATTAATGACATGTATGATTTTGTTCCGATATATTCTGTTAGATGGATCCAACTTGACTTAGGTTGACAAAGGGTACCGCCGGGCAGTAGTGGACTTGCCGGTTGGACCCCGAGTCCCCATGGCTATTCCCTCACAACGCAAAACAGAAGCTGTTTGTGGTTGTGTTGAGTCTTATTTTCCACATGTACTCGAGCATGTATTTCTGTTTGGTAAGGTAGATCCTTATCTGGAGTGATAAGGTGGTCTGTCACTATTGTTTGGGAGTTATAAGGTGGTCTGGCATCAATAATCTGTTATTCAATCATCATAATCCTATAATCTTTTAAATTCTTTTACCGAATGATTTTATGAACATTATTTGGAAAATGCATTCTATTTCTGTGGATATTTATAACTCTCTGAAATAATTACTTTAAACCTGAATGGTTCGAAAAATACTCTTGTGAAAAATGATTCTTAGTTATATTCGTGTTTTGAGTAAATTATAAGTATTTGTTAAACATATCACACACATCGGGCATTCACTGAGTCTTTTACTCACGTACTCCATGTTTTTACTTATTTCCTTCTAGAGTTAGATGATCTCTTAGACGAGACCGCGGAGACTCATCAGCAGCCGAGTGACTTCTAAATCGCCTTGTCTCTGTAATAGTTAGAATTGCGTTTTTGGTTTTCATAGACTTAAGTTCTCTAGAGTGCTATGTTTTTCGAATTATGCAATTATGTTTATTTGGATTACTTGGTTTAAGGGTATTTGTCATAAATTAGTATCGTGGGTTTAATTTTATTAGAATTTGTGCCTTGAGTTTGAGAGCCTTTTAGTGATTAAATTTGGGGTGCGACAGAGTGGTATCCGAGCTTAGGTTTACGCCTGAGCTACGCTAGGATAGGTTCATTGGACCGTGAATAATGGGCTAAGACTTGAGAATACAAGTAACCATGTTGGATTTAAAAAAAAAAAATCTAGAGTTAAAGATGTACAAACATTAGTCTTTGAGTCTCCCTTAAGATTTATTTTCTTTCTTCTTTAAGAGAAATTTTATGTTATAGATTTTCAAAAAAATAATAAAATAAAAAAATTCCGCTGCCTAATGATTGTTATTGTTATTTTTATTATTATTATTATTATTATTATAATTATTATTATTGTTGGTCCCAAGTGGTATACGAAAGGGTCTAGAAGGGGGAGGGGGTTGAATAGACCTTGAAGTCTTTTTCGACTTCAAAAGATTTCTTATTAAAATGATTTTTGGACGCTTGAGAAAGTAGATGCTTGAAGTGTCCAACGCTTGACTTAAGCGTTTACTTAAAATATAGGCGCTTTGGTGAAGCGTCTAACGAAGACTGTTTTTATAAAGTTAACTTAGATTTCAAAAATTGAATACTATAACCGAGTAGGTTTGAGTGTTCACTTCTTTGATCAGTGTTAGCACAGCGGAATGATTTTTGTAGTCTTCTTTTAAAAGCTTTAGCGCCGCAAGAAGTTTCTTAGTAGTTTAGCTTTTGATTATATTTTACTTAATCAGTTTATGCAATGATATGATGGATAAAGGAATTGACTGAAAAGTAAATGACACAATATTTGTAAGGTTCGTTGGGTCGTGTCATCCCAACTACGTCCTTCTTCTCCTCGAACACTTGGAGGCAACCCACTAAAATGATTCTCAAAGAATCACACAGAATCTTCTACAAATTAGGGAGAGATGGATGTCGATGACTTGAGCTCCTTGATCACACAGATTTCTGCTCCAAATCACTTCAATCCCCTTGCTTCTTTCACCCAGAAATATGGCAAGTATCCAACTTCAACTTCACACAGATCACGAGGCTTGGATAGGGGTTTTTCAAAAAGGGTTTGTTTGATTTTGATGAAGTTCAAACAATTAGGAATATCTCAGTAGTAATGTAGTTTCTTCGAAAAGAAAGTTTGAGATATTGGGTTGACTGTCTCAGGATTTGAAGAAAAGCAAAGAGAATAATTTCTTGAAAGTTTGGCTTTTCTGAGATTGTAAGGAATGAGACTTCAATGCAACAACAATTCAACTTGATAATTGTTCTCTGTCTTTGTCTTGTTGTTGAAGTCCTATTTATAGGCATTCTTGGAAAAAGTATTCGTTTGACACATGCAAGGGCGCGTGTATCTCACTTCCGCTAGTGAACAACTTTTGTCTTTTTTCCTGAAAATCTGCTGCACAAAAGTTGGTGCTGCAGTCTTTGAATAGTTGACAGTCCAATAGGGTGGCTTCTCCGTACGTCTGAAAGTGCTTATCATATTTAATGCTCTTATCAACATTTAATGCATTTGAATTAAATGCCCGTCGGTATTTAATGCTTTGAGAATATTTGCATTAAAACTCCTTCTGGACTTAGAAATAAATTCAGGTGAAATTACTTCTGTTCTATAAGGTAACGCTTGACATAGCTGGTCAATTGGACGCTTGGAGACTTTATCTTCATTCAGAAATCAGGCGCTTGAGTCTTCGAACTTTACCACTGATAAACTCACTCAGAAATTATCAGACGCTTAGCCTAAGACTACTTAGCCTAACAATCTAGAACAATCATCACTACTACAGAAAAGGCCTGTTACAGCGGTTTTTTTTCACTGTTACAGCGGTTTTTAACCGCTGTAATACGTATCGCTGTAATTGGTAAGTTCCATATTACAGCGGTTTTTAACCGCTGTAAAATACGACATATTACAACGGTTCCTTTCCGAACCGCTGTAATAGTCATGTTTTTTTACAGCGGTTCGTTTATGAACCGCTGTAAAAAACCAACGTATTACAGCGGTTCCGAAAGGAACCGCTGTAATAGTTGACCTGTTACAGCGGTTCGTTAACGAACCGCTGTAACAGGTCACCATTTTTTTAATTAAAATTATTTTTTTAATTCTGTTACAGCGGTTCGTTATTGAACCGCTGTAACAGTTGAGTTTTTTTTTTAGTTTTTTTTATTATAATTTCAGCTAGCTCTATCCTTCCCAAAAGCTCAAAATTCAAATCACATAAAACAAACCAATTGCTCAACAGAAACAACAAATTAAAATCCTAAATTAATTTCATTCACGAAATAATAATCTCCAATAATTACAAATGATAACGAGTTTAATTTACAATAAACCAATATAAACTAATCACCACTTTTAAATCAAATAAAAATTTACAATAATTTACAACTTACACCGCCGGCATATCAAAATCGCATTTAAAAATGTATTGTGCCAATTCAGAACGTGCTTCATCAAGTTACTCTATAGTGTAAGTGGCGTACTGACAATCAGCAAAGTACTGCAAGACAAATATTAAAATCCAACAAAAATGTTTAATAACTTAAAAGGGACATTAGAATTTGATTAATATTAATTAGGATTATGCATACCGTCGGTGGGATTATAGATTCTCCGTGTCTAATAATATCGTTCATGAATTTCATGACGAAGAAGCCACAATCTATATCATTTAATTGAATGGGGCACTACAAATTAAATTCAAATCAAAATTGTATTAGAACAAATAACTTTTATACGAATAATTTCTTGAAACTATAATTAAAATAATATAATTACCCTAACCTTTATACAACTCCATTTACAGGCCTTGTTTTTTGATTTAATCTTTTGGTTGTTGTTATTTGCTCGAAACATCAACACAGCGCTGTTGAAAACATCAAAAAACAAGAAAATATGTCAATATCAAGCAAATATATATATATGAAATCTAGTTATAATATATATACTTTAAACTTAATATTAAATATAATGCACATTTAATTGAATGATAAAACTTACTGATTGATCATATATTTCATATCACGTCGGTTATTTGGATCACCGCCGTACACAGAATCCAAATAATAAACGATCTCTTGAATTGGATCAATCACGAGCAACAACCAATGCCCCCTAATCAGCATATTTAAAAGATAGATTTAAAATTAGTTATCCCTACGTAACAAATTTTTGACATGTGAACAATGTCTCTTTAGTAGCTCACCCGGAGTTGTAAAGTGCAATAAACAACTTCCCCTCCCGCTGTGCACTAGCTATCATAGTATTTGCTATATATTGCGATTGGTCAACACGCTGGGGAGTAATTCCTGCTCCTGCAGATATAGAATGTGGGCTAAGGAACCCGAATTTATTTTGTTTTTGTTCGGGGACCACGTGATTAACCCACAAACACCTACAATTAAGCATAAAATAAATTTGTGTCACAAAAATAAACATAGTTCAAATTACTTCAGTAAAATAATTTAATTAAAAGCTTACGTAGTTGTTAATTAATATTTAAAAACTTACTTGATGTAAGCATAAATGATAGAGGCTCCTATCTGTTGTTTATGCAGAAAGTGACCGATCTCCTTCCGCCCAATATATTCTGGAAAGGGGATATTGAAGATTTCCACGGGCATGTCTATCCGGATAGTATTTTCAGCAGCCATCATCTGAAAGAACCTATCAAGAACTACAAGTGAATGAGGGCGTACTGGAGCAGGAGGGTTGGCCACTAGAGAAGGAGGGTTGGCCACTAGAGGTGTATTTTTGACATGTGAGTGCTTCGTCGTCACTGATTTACTTTTTCCTACTGATGATTTGGATTTTCCGCGAGACTAGAAGCAAAAGAATTCAAAACGTGGGCGTTATCAATGAAAGTATATTTATTAACATTAAACAATTGTTATAATTTATTAATGACTAGCTATTAATAATTACGTACCGATGCATCACTGACAATGACAAGACTCTTAGGCCAAGCAACCATGTATCCCACAGCCTCGGATACTGTGAACACTCCTTCATCATCGAGAGGGACTGGTAGGGGTGCAACATCTTCAATTGCAATGTCAATCGTCACTTTCACGAGGTGGGAGGCTAATGGACATGTATGCAATGTTCTATCCTCTGGTCGATTGTACATTTTTCCTCTAGCCACCAAACGATAAGACGGTGTAGTAAGTGCTAATTGACACTGCAAGACATCCTATATATATATATATATATATATATACCATTATACTAGAAAATTTTGTATATTATACAGAAATATAGGATTGAAAGTCACGTTATCACTAAACAAATTCATATCATTAATTACCTGAGGTAGGTTTTTCACTTCTGGGCAGCAATCTTTCAAAGAAACCGCCTCTTCTGTATGTGGCTGCTGCGACGCAGACGCCCTATGCTCGTCAAACTCGCGTCGCAATTCTAATAGTGATTGAGTGAGCATTTGAACCGTGCCTTGCAAGCTATCAATCACCGCATTTTTTGAAGGCTTTGAATCCGAAAAGTAATCTTTTTGTGATACCCCAAAGCCTACACCCCTAACTCGACCCGCATGCTCCTTCTTTTTAAGAGCTAAAGCCAGTGTATCATTGTGGGTCCTCTCGGGTCCACTATGGCTACCCTCCTGTGATAAGCTTTCCTGTAATAATACATTCAAAAAATACAAAAATTTAGGGAAATTTGTTATTTTAAAATTATTTTTAAAAAAACATACAACATACTATATAACTAAAATTGCAAATAACTCACAATTGATTCCACTACTCTTTTAACATTGGCATTATCAATGTTGTTCTGGCTGTTAGAATGTGCAACCCTCCACACTAGTGCTCGTGTCACCTCTGTGACATCTGACCCAGCATCCTTTCTTTTTTGCTTCTATATAAGAAAATTTGCAAGGAAATAAATTTGATTAGGAAATTTGTAATTAAGGAAATTTGATTAGAAAATTTGTAAGGAAATTTGATTAGAATTAAAACTTGTAACGAACTACGTACCTCAGTATGCTCCAGTTGAGCATATCCAAGACGTGATGCCCTGTAAGGATATTCAGGGTCCTTTGCTCTTTCAGAATTGTCCTTACGTAGTTGCTGTTCATTATATAATCAAGGCATTAGTCAATGTATATAGTTTCAAATAAATTAAAATGAAACCATAAATTAAAATAATTACCTTAAAATAATCACTTTGGCGTACTTTTACAAATTCTGTCCAGTCTTCTTGAGAAATACGATATTTTTCGGGTGGGCTTGAATTAATGTTCCCATCATCATCCTCTACCCAGATTCTGCTCAAGTAGCTCCTATAATTTCGAGCTAGCTTCCCAGCCTCGGCTAAGACGAATTTCTGTCTACTTTCGTCAATATCAAAGGCCAACTATAAAAACAAACAATAAAGTATATACAAAATTATAATTTAGACCAAAAAAAAAACTACATTTACCAATTAAAAACATAATATATATATAATAACTAACTTACAGCTATTTCATTCCAAATGACATATTTTATTGCTGCAGAGACATGTCGCCAATCATTAATAGTAATAGGGACCCTGTCACGAGCTATCACACCAATGTAACCAACAAAATTTGATTTATTTGGGTCAACTGGCTGACCATACTCGTTCCAACCAACTTGTAGCTTTATGCCTTTACTTTTGGCATTTATTACTTTCTTCATTGCTGTAATACCTCTACGTATCTCATTTTCAACATTTTTGTTTGCATCACCTCTAGAATCCATCTACAAGATTTCAAAAGTGAAAAATACAGAAGTTAGATTCATATACCAAATATATAAATAGTGCTAATTAAGAAATGCCCATAATTCTAGAAAAAATTCAGCAGAGTAACGACGCAAAAAATTCTACCAAGTTCTCGACTTAATCTTCCCCCCAACCTTGCAACCACCAAAACTCAAATATTTCAACAACAACAAACGCAAACAAATATATATGTATTAATCACATCATTAACTAGTTGGATCATATAAATCACATCCAAAAGTACAAAACGAAATATTGATAAGCTTACATTGGTGGTGGTCGTCGTGGTAGTGGCGGAGAAGAGGGTGACTGTGGTGGTATACGGTATCGACCTACAAAAACAAAAAAATACAAAAGTTAGTGTAACTCATTCACAAAAGTTATGTTCTCTTGAAATCCAACTTTCATTTTTACTTGAATTTATTCTCCTAAGTTGGTCCTTGTGCTCTTCAACATATGGCTCAACCTCATCGGTGTTGTGGAGCACATATAGGTGTGCCTGATCCTTTTGTGTGCTAGGAACACTCACTAATTGCTTTCCAATTACGCTTTCTCCTTCTGTTCCCCCCCCCCTCCAGCAGGAGACTTTTGACGCTCTGCAACATTACCATCATTCAGATATTCAGTGCAAAATGTAATAGCTTCATCAACTATGTACCGCTCAACAATGCAACCTTCCGGCCGGCTACGATTTTTCACATAGCCTTTCAATACCTTCATATAACGCTCAGTCGGATACATAGATCTCATAAAAGCTGGTCCACAAAGTTGTGTCTCTCTAACCAAGTGAATAGGTAGGTGAGTCATTATATCAAAAAACGCGGGTGGGAAATACATCTCAAGCTCACACAAAGTGAGGACAAGTTGTTTCTGAAGTGCAGGCAATTGTTCAGGATCAAACACCTTGCTCCACATTGCTTTGAAGAAGAAACACAATCTAGTTATCGTTTCTCTAACCTTTTTTGGCAGAATGGCCCGTAAAGCAATTGGTAGCAAATGATCCATGATTACATAACAATCATGAGTCTTCATATGCTTTAGCTTCAAGTCCTTCATTGATACAAGACTGCTAATGTTCGAAGAATACCCTTCTGGAACTTTCACTCCATAAAGAAACTCACATAATGCAATTTTTTCTTTTCTAGATAGTGTGTGAGCTGCTGGAGGTAAATAAGTACGTTTTCCCTTCATTGTTGGTGCCAATTTACCTCTTATCTTCATTTCAACTAAATCCAACCTTGCCTTTACTCCATCTTTTGTCTTGCCGGGCACATTTAGAAGAGTACCAATGACACTATCAAATACATTTTTCTCAATATGCATTATATCAAGAAAATGTCTAACATGTAAAGATTTCCAATACGGCAACTCAAAAAAATTGACCTTTTTTTCCACCCAGTTTTTGCAAGGCCGCATGCAAAAGTCTTTCCGAACTTGATATCCAAGTCTTTTACATTCTCAAACACCTCTTCACCGGTCAAACACTTAGGAGCTCGACATTCTTCTATGCTCCCATTGAAAGCTTTCTTCCACCGACGATATCGATGTTCTCGATTCAACCATCTTCGATGCCCTTGGAATGCATATTTCTGAGAGTGTGGGAGTCTATATTGATCTGTACTCTTGACACATATGGGGCATGCACATTGCCCATGTACACCATATCCCTCGAGATTAGCTCTTGCTGGAAAATCATTGATTGTACCAAACAACATAACTCTGAGATTGAAGCTCTCTTTTCTAAACCCATCATACACTTTAATACCTGTCTCCCACAACTCCTTCAAATCCTCAATTAAAGGGGCCAAGTAGACATCTATATCATTTCCAGGTTGTTTCGGCCCGGAAATTAGTATAGGCATCATAATATGCTCTCGCTTCATGCATCGCGAAGGGGGTAGGTTGTAGATCATCAAAATCACCGGCCATGTACTATGTGAGCTACTTTGCAAGCCATGTGGGTTCATGCCATCTGTAGCCAATACAAGGCGTAAATTTCTTGGTTCTTTCCTAAATTCAGGGAAATCATTATCAATCTTTTTCCATTGAGGAGAATCTGAAGGATGTCTAATCTTGTTATCTTCAATCCCTTCTTCAAGCCTTCTATCAGCATACCATGTCAAGTCCTTGGCAAACGCTTCACTACTGTACATGCATCTAAATCTAGGTATTATGGGCAAATACCATGCTGTTTTGACAGGAGCAGATCCATTCTTCTTGTACCGTGAGGTGCCACATTTCGGACACACCTTCAATGGTGCATAGTCATTTCTAAACAAGATGCAATCATTGAAACAAGCATGTATCCTCTCATATCCCATGCCAATTGCAGTTAACATCTTCTTAGCCTCATAAGTACGATTAGGTAACACATTATCATCGGGTAACATACTTTTTAATAGACCAAGTAAGTCTGTGAAACTCTTATCACTCCACCCATTGTTAGCTTTTAACTTGTAGAGGTTTAGGACTGCTTTCAATCTTGTGGAATTACTACCACTATACAGAGGTGTCTTTGAATCACTTGTCAAATTATCGAACATCTTGGGACAATTTCGCAAATCCTCCTCAATCACATTGGTCATCTCCTCCAAACGATCATGCTCACAGTCATCCATGTCAAAATCTACTGATCGATATGATGTATCACCCAAATCAGCTGAGGTGCCACTGCTTTCACCGTGTCTTGTCCATCGTGTGTAGCTTTTATCAATTCCATTACACACCAAATGATCTTCCAAGTCACGTGGACTAATTCTCTTTCCAAAACAACAACGTAAACACGGACAACTAATCCTAGTCGGATCCGATGCATGCTCAACCGCAAAGTCTATGAATTCTTTCACCCCTTTCACATATTGCTCCGACATACGATCCGCTATAATCCAACTTCGATCCATCTAAATTCTCAATTAATTAAATTAAATAATTTTAATATCAGTTGATAGTTAAATTAATTAAATAAATTTATTTTTAATTTATTCTATAAAAAATTCGGCAGAGTAACGACGCAAATATTTCTACCAAGTTTTCGACTTAATCTTCCCAATGGGTTGTAACCAACAAAAGTCGAATCTTACGATCCGCTAAAATCTCAACAGGGTAACGACGCAAAAAATACTACCAATTTCAACCACAACAAACCCAACATTCTAATCTTTCACCCACAACGAACACAAAATGATACAAAAATATTGATCACCAGTTGGATCACATAAAACATAAAATTTCTAGCTAGCAACTACAAATATTGATCACCAGTTGGATCACATAGATCACATAAAAAACTACAAATAAAGCATCATATTATAAATATTGATCACCAATTGGATCTAAATAAATCACATAAAACTACAAATAAATTAAAGCATCACGATATAATTATTTTCACAAAAATATGTAAATCTCAAGTATAAATGTTCGTTGTGACATGACGTGATGCACAAATACCATGAATGCATTAAACAATGTCAACAAAACAATACAACAACAATCCAATCATATATAATACCAACATATCATAAATCAAAAATCCAAAAATCAATAAACCCTAAGTAAAATAACATATATATCACAAAAACCCACATTATATAATTAACAAAAACATAAATTAAATCCACATTATATACATCACAAAATCCTAATTAACAAATATATATAACAATAATTCACAAAATCCTAATTAACATTATATAACAATACTTAACAAATTAACATATAACCCACATTATATACATCACAAAATCCTTATTAACACAACATAAATATATAACAAACAACAAATTAACACATAACCAATATTATATAAATTAAATCACAAAACCCCAACACTTATATACAAACATTAACCTAAAATATATACATAATATATATATAACATAACATATATATATATACCTATAAAGAGAGGGAGGAGGAATGATTGGTGGGTAGGGAGGCGGCGGCGCGGCGGAGGCGGCAGCGCGGCGGAGGCGAGGCGGCGGCGGCGGAGGAGGCGGCCGAAGAGGAGCTGCGGTTTGGGGACAAGGGCGGGGCTATCTTGAGAGTGAGAGAGAGTATAGAGAGAGAGTAGAGTATAGAGAGAGAGACCGAGAAGAGAGATCGAGAATGAGAGAGAAAATCGAGAGGGGCGACGACGGCGGCGGCTGCGGCTTGTGGTGGTGGCGGACCGGCGGCGACTCGGGGGGCGGGGGTGGGTCGGGGGCGGAGAGTGAGAGAGTAGAGGAGAGAGAGAGAGTAGAGAGAAATGAGAGGGTGGAGTCGGTTTTGGGGGGAAAAATGGGGGGGAATTTTTTTTTTTTTTTAATTAACAATTAAAGCGGTTCTGTAATGAACCGCTGTAACCGGTTTGAATCAGTTACAGCGGTTCAATATTGAACCGCTGTTAAAAAACTTTTTTTTTTTTTTCGGTTCGACTTATAATAGCGGTTTTTTTTAAAACCGCTGTAATAGGTTCCGACTTAGTTTTATTTATAACGGTTCACTTATAAACCGCTGTAATAAGTCTCTCCGTTCAGCGGTTTTCAAAAAACCGCTGTAAAATGTGCGCTGTAACAGGCCATTTCTGTACTAGTGCATAAAACAAAGATTATTACAAATCTAACACTTCAAAGCTGAAAAACAAACTTACATAATTTTGGGGTCTAACAAAGGTCCTAATTGTCATCATCAAAACATCTAATATGAAATTCCTAACAATTATTATTTTGTTCTTCCCTTGATTAGATATTGTTTATTTTTTCCTTTGCCTTTGGATAAGATGGCCATTTACAATATGAATCCTCAAGGAAATGATAGAGACCACGAGATGGAACCAGAGGTCATTGATAGGGAGGATCTAGAGAGTCGACCCCGTACTATTATGATCAGTCGTAAACCACGACATGCCTATAGCCCTTACTTGTGACCTAATGGTAGGGGAAGGCCTAGACCTCCGGCTGACTACCCTAACATGATCTTATACCTTCTAGAAAAGGATAGGGATACTATCCGGAGAGAATGTGATTGCCTTACTCGTAAGTGCGCAAGATTGGAACAAGGTATGCATCAATTAAAGGATGAGAATATGGAACATGAACTGACAATGGCTCGGCAAGCTAGGATCATCCCACGCCTGTCTGGGGAGGGTTCAGTGGAAGATCCAAATGAGGATTCGATCACAGAGCCAGAAGAAAAGTACCCAGAAGAGGACCCATATGAAGTATGAGTTGCAAGTGATGATTCTAGTGAAGTTCCATAAAGTCTTTGTTTCTATTTAAGTGAGGAGATTTATCTTTTGCTTTCCCTTTATTTTAGAAAAACTTTGTTTTTTTTATTTAGTTATGGTAAGTCGTAGAATGTCATAGTAGTGGATTTGTGAGTTTTAGTATTTCATGTTTTCTAAGGATGTTAACTTGTAAGTTGTTTAAAACTTTGCAATTTATAGGAATAAACTCATTACCTATTTTCCTGATTAATGCTTATTGTTCTTCCTTCTCTTGTGTTTTGATGAAGTTTCTTTTTCCTTACTTCTCATTATAATAGTGGCATATTGCACCTTTCGTTACTAGTCATGGTATTTTACTATTAGTATTAACAAGGTTAGTATAATAGCCTGAACTAATCCGTACGTATATATGTGTATATATATATATATGTAACCTTATCATTATGAGTTTAGACATTAGTATACTAATTATAGAAACTAACACGAAGACTAACCCAATGTTTCCATTCTTAGAATGGCATCACGACGCGCTCCGGGAAGGCCACTGGCTAACGCTTACAGTGCTCAAGGGGGTAACTTACCACAAAATATGGAACATGTTGATGCAAACGTCGTTGAAGAAGAAAATCAACAGATTCCCCCACGACCAGCACCCCAAGTGCCACCAGTTGTTGGACAAGATCCCATCACTCGCATGATAACTGTAATGGAGCAGTTCGTTCAAGCACTCCAGAACCAAAATCACCCCGTTGCACCATCAGCCATTGACCAAGCACTTGAACGTTTTCTACGTTTTCTACCAGAGCGTTTCAAGGGAGAGCCTGATGATTAGAAGGCAGAGCTTTGGTTAGATAGTCTTCAAAACATATATTGTGTTTTGAATTACACTGAGGAATAGAAGGTGGGATTTTCTACTTTCTTATTTGATGGAGCTGCACGCTACTGGTGGAACAGTATGGAAGCTCGATGGGTACAACAAGGGATAAACAAGACTTGGGTTAACTTTGTGAGGTAATTCAATGACAAGTTTTTCCCTAATCTAGTTCAGGAGGGTAGAAAAGACGAGTTTAATCAGCTCACTCAAGGAAATCTGATAGTCGGCCAGTATGAGGCCGAATTCACTAGATTGGTCAAGTATGTGCCTCATATGTTGATCGATGAGGAGAGGCGTATAAGAAAGTTTTTGAGAGGTTTACATACTGTAATTCAGAAAGGACTTCATTCGATGGATATCCATAGTTATACTTTTGAAGTGGAGAAGGCTTTGAAAATGGAGGCGGGATTAGCTGAGCTAAAGGCTATTTACAGGTTGGAAAAGTGACCCGGACCAACTACAAACAACTGGCAAGATGGAAAGGACCAAGGACAAGGATCAAAATACCCTCGACATCAACAGGGTAACTCAACAGGTGCGGTGATAAAGACACCAGGAATAGGGAATATGGGACACACTCTAGAATGGTGTGCAATTACTGTGGAGGACCTGTACATGAGGAATGAAACTGCTGGAAAAAGGCTGGGAAATGTGTAGCATGTGGAAGTGATCAGCACTTCCTTTGCGATTGCCCTAAGAGGAGGCAACAAGGGAATCCACAAAACACTGGAAATTACCAAAAGGGGGCAGGTCCTCATGGAAACAACAATAGAACAAAGGTTCCAGCAAAAGTTTATGCCTTGGATGGCCAGGATGCACCTGACCCGACATCCGTGGTTGAAGGTACAATCCTTATCTCCCAAAGACTTGGAAAAGCTTTATTTGATCCTGGTGCTACTCATTCTTTCATATCTATCAACTTTGCTAAGACTATAAACTTCTTGTGTGAACAATTACCATATGACTTAGAAGTTAGCGCTCCAATGAGAGCAAACATGATATCAAACTAATTTCATAAGGTCTATAAGATTGGTATTGGGGGTAAGATTTTTCCTGCCAACCTAATTTTGCTACCAATAGAGGTTTATGACGTGATTCTAGGAATGGACTGGCTTTCCGAACACCATGCCCGACTGGATTACCGATCTAAGGTAATTAGTTTTCGTGAACCAGAGAAGCCATCTATAGAATTGGTAGGCAATTCTAAGCCGACTAGAATTAAGATGAATTCCGCTACTCAGGCGAGAAAGGAATTATGGAAAGGTGAGATGGGAATCTTAGCACATGTGATGAATAAACCTAAGGATATGGCAATAATCAAGGATGTTTCTATCGTAGCAGATTTTGTAGACATTTTTCCTAGTGAGTTGACTTATCTACCCGTGGACTGCGAAGTAGAGTTCACTATCGAACTAGCCCCTGGCACAAATGCAGTGTCTAAAGCTCCTTATCGCATGGCACCGATAGAACTTAAAACCCAACTGCAAAAATTACTTGATAGTGGGTTCATTAGACCGAGTTTTTCTCCTTGGGGAGCTCCGGTACTATTTGTGAAAAAGAAGGATGGAACCTTAAGAATGTGCATAGATTACCAAGAATTGAACGGTGTTACTATTAAAAACAAGTACCCTTTACCTCGTGCATAAGAGTTGTTTGATCAACTACAAGGTTCACGAGTGTATTCAAAGTTGGGCCTTAGACAGGGATATTACCAACTAAAGATAAGAGAGGAAGACATTCCTAAGACAACACTCAATTCTCGGTACAGGCACTATAAATTTGTAGTGATGCCTTTTGGTTTAACTAATGCTCCTGCAACGTTTATGGATTTGATGCATCGAGTATTTCAACCATACTTAGACCAATTTGTGGTTGTCTTCATCGATGACATCTTGATTTACTCGAAATCTGAAGAGGAACACAGACAACATCTGAAGGCAGTGTTATAGACATTTCGCGAGCATAAACTTTATGCGAAATTTAGTAAATGTGAATTTTGGCTAAGTAAAGTAGCCTTCTTGGGTCATATCATCTCCGGTGAAGGAATTTTGGTTGATCTTTCTAAAGTAGAGGTAGTACTAGATTAGAAGAGACCAGAAACAGTAACTGAAGTAAGGAGCTTCTTGGGTTTAGCTAGATACTACAGAAGATTTGTCCGAGATTTTTCTAAAATAGCGGCTCCGTTATTTGGGTTAACTCAAAAGAAGAAACCTTTCTTATGGACTGAAAAGTATGAAGACAGCTTTCAAGAGCTCAAGAAATGATTGACAACAACACCTGTTTTGGCATTGCCAGATGGATCTGAAAACTTCATCGTCTATACAGACGCCTCAAAAAAAGGTCTAGGATGTGTGTTGATGCAAAAGGATAAGGTAATAGCTTATGCTTCAAGGAAGTTGAAGTCATATGAACAGAACTATCCCACACATGACCTAGAGCTAGAAGCAATTATATTTGCTTTGGGAAAATGGAGACATTATCTATACGGGGCCACATTTGTGATATTTACTGACCACAAAAGTTTGAAGTATATCTTCTCTCAGAAGGACCTAAACATGAGACAACGACGATGGATGGAGTTACTTGAAGATTGTGATTGCTCAATTCAGTACCATCCAGGCAAAGCTAACGTGGTAGCAGATGCCTTGAGTCGCAAAGTCTAAGTGGCCCAACTTTCTGCTAGTGGTTACAGTGGAATCAAAGAAGATAGTTAATGCTCTACAAAGGATATGGTGCAAGTAACTTCGAGGGTAGTGTTTGCTAACATCTCGATGAGACCAGCGATTTTTCAAAGGATTATAGAGGCACAAGAAAAGGATAAAGTAATTCAAAAGATTAAGTCGAGCGCATTAGGTTTGTCAAGGACTAACTTTGTGATAGATGCTGATGGGATGTTAAAATACAAAAATAGAGTTTGCATTCCAAAGGATGAAGAATTAAGGCGAACCATCTTAGATGAAGCGCATAAGCCTAAGTACGCGGTTCATCCCGTGGGTAATAAGATGTAACGAGACTTAAAGAACTACTATTGGCGGGTCAACATGAAAAGAGAAGTTGCGGGCTATGTTCAAAGATGCTTTACGCGCCAACAAGTAAAGGCGGAACATCAACGACCTGCCGGGTTGCTTTAGCCTCTAGAAGTACCAAATTGGAAATGGGAAATGATAGCAATGGATTTCATAACAGGGTTGCCAGTGTCCAGAGGAGGTTACAATAGTATTTGGGTAGTTGTAGATCACTTGACTAAATCAACACATTTCCTCCCTATTAAGTCGTCATATACAGCAGATAAACTGGAGGAAGTCTATAGAGATCAGATAGTGAGATTGCATGGGATACCCCTCAGCATCGTATCCGATCGAGACCCAAAGATTACATCTCGATTGTGGAAGCTAGTACAGGAGAATTTAGGAATGATTTTGAACTTTAGCACCGCAGCCCATCCGCAAACCGGTGGTCAGTCTGAGCAGACCATACAATTCTTGGAGGATATGCTTAGAACTAGTGTTTTGGATTATGGAGGAAGTTGGGCAAATCATCTTCCATTGATTGAGTTTGCATACAAGAATAGCTACCAATCGACTATTCAGATGGCACCTTATGAAGCACTGTATGGGAGAAAATGTTGGTCACCGTTACATTGGGATTTGGATGAACACCGAACGCCAGCATCATCAGGACATAGAAGAGCAATAAAACTAGAATTCATACGAGAAGCCATTGATAAAGTTCAGTTGATCAAACAAAGGATGAGGGCCGCTCAAAGTCGTCAAAAGAGTTATGCGGATAATAGGAGAAGGAATTTAGAATTGATACTGGAGACTTTGTGTTTTTGAAAGTGAGCCCGAGGAAAGGATTTACGAGAATTGGAAAAGGAGAAAAACTGAGTCCTCGATATGTCGGACCTTTTGAAATCGTGGAAAGAGTAGGGCCAGTGGCATATCATCTTGCTTTACCATCCACCTTAAAGGGATTGCATAATGTATTCCACGTTTTGCAGTTACAAAAGTACCACCCCGACCCTTCCCATATCGTACAACATGAAACAATGCCACTTGAGCAAGACCTATCGTATGAAGAACAACCAGTTCAAATCCTAGACCAAAAGATTCAAAAACACCGAAAGAAAATGATTCCATTAGTAAAGGTCTTGTGGAGGAATCAAAAGGTGGAAGAACCAACTTGGGAGCGGGGGGAAGGAATGCAAAAACGTTACCCACAACTTTTCAATTTAAGGGGGGTGGAGTGTGACGCCTAGCTTTTTATTGATTGTATTCTATCTATTTTATTATACTGTATTAATTAAATAAATTTGAAATTTTATAATTAATAAAATATTTAAAGATGATTATAATTTATCTCTATTTTTATTTTGTTGGATAGTCTTATTTAAATATATTAATTAGTATATAAATTTTTAGAATCCTAGTATATCTTCTTTCCTAGAGTTCTAAGTTTTCCTAACTTCACACTCCCCCACTTCTCGTAACTTCCACTAAATATTTCTCCTACTAACTCTCTTCTTCTCTTCCCTCACACATGTTACTTATCAAAACTAGAAGAAAAAAAAGAGGGTTGGAAATATCATCTCATAGCTATAAAGAACAAAAGAAAAAGGAGAAAAGCTTAGTAACCATTGTTGACCTTGGGTTGGTGAAAGAATAGGCATATAGAAGGACAAAAAATTTGAGGTAATCTTTATCTTCTCCTTTTAATAGATGTAGATTCTTCTTGTTTTATAGTTTATTGTGAAATAGGTGTTATTAGATGTCAAATTTCTATTATAGTTAAGTTTTCTTGTTGTTAACAGAAACGCAGTTCTAGAGTTTAAGTTCGGGTCTGGTTTTTCAATCAAACGAGAGTACTTTTATTTAAAACTCATTTTTGGTTAATTTTCTCTGTGTTATTTATTTACACATAAAATTTCGCAATTTATTGATCTATGACCGAGTTTATAAAACTCCTTAAAGTCTGCTGCCCGTACGTACTCGGAAATCCAAGTTTAAGGATGTTACTTATAAGTTAGCATATTTCCTGTTGTCTTTTGCTCACAAAATATTTTTTTGGCATCAAACTAGAAGTTCTGAACATTTTTACCAAGTTTTATAATTTTTGAATTTGTAGAAAAAATTAGAAAATTCATGGAGTGTGACTGCCAGACACTGTGCGTGAATTTGCAAACTTACATTTGGGACTTGATTTGATAACTTATATATTTTGTTAAACTACGAGATTTTTAATGGAACATTAACATAGTATTTTGAGTCATTCTGAAAATGTTTAGAATTTTAAAGACATATAATATTTTATAAAATTAATCGAATTAGGCTGCCTACTTGTGTATATGTTTTCATTTTAAGTTTTAGCACACAACTATTGGTATTTTTTTTTAATTTATTTATCTATATGTTTAAACTTACTAATTAAATAATTTTTCATGAATTTTTATAATTATAATCTGTTTTATAAAATCTTTGAAAATAAACTGTTAGATTATAGAACTCTTTTGGTAGGTTAGTTCAATTAGGAAGAGGGAACGTCATGGGTAGATTGTAATGAATTCTTAGGATTAAATTTAATTTGGTTATCATTTCGCTCAACTGGTAGCTACCCCGACCTTCCGGCATCTAAACAAGTTTGAATTTATCGTATTCAGTGAGTGCCTAAACTGTATATTAGTATCTTTCAAACTGGAAGGATTATATGTATATATTTTCAACTGTTATATATGTATTGCATGAAAAATCTCTTTTGAAATTTGTGGGAATTGTTTATGTCCTTAACTCAGGTTTAAAGATAACTTACTTGATTCCCCATAATTTTTAAAATATGTTTTCGTTTATGATGATCAATGACATGTATGATTTTGTTCCGATATATTTTGTTAGTTGGATCCAACTTGGCTTGGGTTGACAAACGGTTCCGCCGGGAAGTAGTGGACTTGCCGATTGGACCCCGAGTCCCCATGGCTATTCCCTCACAACGCAAAACAGAAGCCGTTTGTGGTTGTGTTGGGTCTTATTTTCCACATGTACTCGAGCATGTGTTTCTATTTGGTAAGGTAGCTCTTTATCCAGAGTGATAAGGTGGTCTGTCACTATTGGTTGGGAGTTATAAGGTGGTCTGGCATCAATAATCTGTTATTCGATCATCATAATCCTATAATCTTTTAAATTCTTTTACCGAATTATTTTATGAACATTATTTGGAAAATGCATTCTCTTTCTGTGGACATTTATAACTCTCTGAAATAATTACTTTAAACCTGAATGGTTCTAAAAATACTCTTGTGAAAAATGATTCTTAGCCATATTCGTGTTTTGAGTAAATTATAATTATTTGTTAAACATATCACACACATCGAGCATTCACTGAGTCTTTTACTCACGTACTCCATGTTTTTACTTATTTCCTTCCAAAGTTAGATGATCTCTTAGACGAGACCGTGGAGACTCCTCAGGAGCTGGGTGACTTCTAAATCGCCTTGTCTCTGTATAGTTAGAACTCCGTTTTTGGTTTTCATAGACTTAAGTTCTTTAGAGTGTTATGTTTTTCGAATTATGCAATTATGTTTATTTGGATTACTTTATTTAAGGGTATTTGTCATAGATTAGTATCATGGGTTTAATTTTATTAGAATTCGTGCCTTGAGTTTGAGACCCTTTTAGTGATTAAATTTGGGGCGCGACAAGATTTATCATGTCTATTAAGATAGATTTAGTTTTCTTTTCATTGATTATGAACTAAATTACTTTTGACTAAGACATTTGTGACGGTTTTTTGATATTAGCTTTATGCAATTTTAGTTATTTGGAATAAACATTGTGGTGGCTTTTGTTTATTATCTATTCTTAGTGTTTGTGATTGTCTGATCAACAATTGCATGATTTATTGCCTATGTATAGGATTGAGATGAAATAAACTAGGGCTCACGACATATAAACAACACACAGTAAAATTGAGAAGGAATATATTCAGTTTCTAATGTCGTGGTTAGCTTTGGAAAATAACTCGAAAGGTTGTGGAACAAAGAAAATTCCATAGAATCCATTAATGCATGATTCTTAATACGTTTTTCACTATAGGGATATAGGAAACTGTTAAGAGTTGTAGAATTACTACATCCAAGGGATTGGGTAATGATTTACCTTAGGGAGTTTCGTCATAGCCTAAAGCAATCTAATAATCCATTAACTAGAATTCTTAAACGAGTGGATCAATCATCCCGATCACAGGTAGTAGTAGCTTTTTCCTTATAGTATTTGAATCTTTTGCTTTTATTAATCAATGCACATTTAGTTTAATTAATCAACTCTTCCAACATCGATCGATTTAACTTAGGAGTAAATAACACAACACTTCTAGTACTTGGATTAGCTATCTATAGGTTACGATATCCGGACTTCAATCCACTTTATTACTTGCATGACCCTACTGCACTTGCTAGGATTTCCCGTGCCAATTAATAAGTGCTTTTATACATGAAAACTAGTCATTAATATTTCAGAATATCCACATATGTCTTTGATATATACTCCATATATCTTATATCGCTAAAATTCGCAGTATTAAGAGACGCAACTGGGATGTATCCATACAATATGCGTGGAGAGAGGCTAACCAAGTGGCAGACGAGTTAGCCAAAAAGGGCTTGGCAAAGTCCCTGATCTATATGGACATACCGGATGTGGGACTCCATCAAACTCTCCAAGATGACCTCGATGGTCATACTTGGCCCCGTATTATAACTACAAACCCGGGTTTGTCGGGTTAAAAAAATTTCAGGTAACCCCCCTTTTGCATTTACAAAAAAAAAAAAAAAAAAAGGTAGTGACTCGGCAGTAATAACAATTAGTTACTACTTTATACTTAATGCAATTAGATAACTTAAAATTGTCAAACTTAAAATGTGATTGTTGTTTAGATTGAAATATTTGATGTTAGTCTAATTTTTTTTCCCTTCATTGGTGGTTGTGGTAATAATCTATATTTTCTTGTTGATAAGTATTTTTGATAAAGTAGAAATCCGCAATCGTTATTGATCGATTAGTTGTGCATCGGGCTTAGAACAGGGGAAGAAGGATTCAGGGCAAGACCAATGTCAGCCCAAGGGTTAATTTGAAAAGAAA
The DNA here is from genome assembly GCA_019426215.1 of Buddleja alternifolia. Classification (NCBI taxonomy): domain Eukaryota; kingdom Viridiplantae; phylum Streptophyta; class Magnoliopsida; order Lamiales; family Scrophulariaceae; genus Buddleja; species Buddleja alternifolia. The sequence goes on along the minus strand of WHWC01000035.1, from coordinate 5,549 downwards.
AAAGACGCCAAAGAAGGTGACACACAGCCAGTCCAAGATAGGGCTAGGCGAGGCTGTTTCCTTTGTGGTGGCGATCACATAATGCGGGAATGTCCGAAATGCAACAAGTTAAATGCTTTGATGGCTGAGACGAATGTGGATGATAATGTTGACCCAAGAGATATATATTAAGTAGTGTCTAGAAAAAAACTGTTGAGAGAATTGAAAACGAGAGAGAAAAGAAAGCTTTTCATTGATAATGAATATTGGGAATTACAAATCTGACTTAAAGACACAAAGGGCTGTACATATATACCTTTCTTATGTAAAAGACTAATATGCCCTCACAACTTATATCTATGAAAGGAAAGAAAATAAAACTTTTTTAATTATTCTTTACACTCCCCCTCAAGTTTGTGGTCTTAAAGAGATCAAAGACCCCAAACTTGCTGAGTAAATATTCAAATTGCAAAGTGCCTAAAGGCTTTGTCAATAAATCTGCTGGCTGCTCCTTTGTTGAGATATAAGAAGTAGAAATAAGACCTTCCTTGATTTTGTCTCTAATGAAGTGGCAATCCACCTCAATATGTTTAGTCCTCTCATGGAAGACTGGATTGGCTGCAATATGAACTGCTGCTTTGCTGTCACAATTCAATACCACTGGTTGTTTCCTTTCAAATCCCAAATCCTTCAATAATCCTACAAGCCAAATAATCTCTGAAGTTGTTGTTGCCATCGACCTGTACTCTGCTTCTGCAGAGGACCTGGACACCACATTCTGTTTTTTTGTTTTCCATGATACCACAGAATTCCCAATCTTGATTACAAAACCAGATAAGGACCTCCTTGTCATTGGGCAGGCTGCCCAATCAGAATCACAAAAACCTTCAACTTTAACCTCTCCTTTTGAAGACATCAACAAACCGAGACTGGGCTTCCCTTTCAAATATCTTAATACTCTGAACATAGCTTCCAAATGTGACTTCTTTGGCTTATGCATGAACTGACTTAACACTTGGACTGAATAGCTTATATCTGGTCTGGTTATGCACAGATATATAAGCTTGCCAACAATTTTTTGATATAAGTTTATATCTTGAATTTCAGGATCATCCTTGACTTGTGCATTGATATGTTTGTCATACTCCACAGAAGTCAGTTTGGTAGTTTGTTCCATAGGAATGGATAAAGGTTTGCTCCCAAGCATACCTGCATCTGTTAGTAACTCCAAAGCATATTTTCTTTGGTTTAAGTAAATCCCTTCTGTGGATCTAACAATTTCTATTCCAAAAAATATTGCATTTTTCCAAGATCTTTCATAAAGAAATTTTGTTTTAAGAAAGATTTTAACTCATCAATCATCTCAAAGCTACTTCCTGTTATTAGTATATCATCAACATATACTAACAAAACTGTAATATCAGAATTTTTCCTTTTAACAAATAATGAGTAATCATGCTTACTTTGTGTATATCCAGCAATTTGCATAGCATTAGTGAACTTAGTATTCCATTGTCTACTAGCTTGCTTTAACCCATATAAAGACTTTTTTAATTTACAAACCTTACCTTGTACTCCCCCTGGATTGTAAAATCCTAGAGGTATATCCATATATACTTCTTCATGTAAGTCACCTTGCAAGAATGCATTGGTGACATCCATTTGCCACAAAGGCCATGATTTTAAAGCTGCAATGGAAATAACAGTTCTAACAGTAATGTGTTTAGCAACAGGAGAAAAAGTCTCATGATAGTCTAATCCCTCCTGTTGTGTATATCCTTTGGCAACTAACCTTGCCTTAAACCTATCAATTGTGCCATCAGACTTTAGTTTTATAGCATAGACCCACCTACATCCTATAGCTGTTTTATTAGGTGGCAAATCAACAATATCCCATGTGTGATTCAATTCTAAAGCTTGAATCTCTGTCTCCATAGCTTTAATCCATTTAGGATCCTTGATAGCCTCATAATAGTGCTTAGGCTCAGTATATGTAGATAAGGAAGAAAGAAAAGCTTTATATTTGGAAGAAATGAGGTTATATTGTAAAAAATCAGACAAAGGATAAACAGTAGAACAAACATTACTGGACTGTTTTAAAAAAGGGGATATATAATCCTTAGACCAGTAGGGATCTTTATGAATTCTGCTAGACCTTCTAAGATCAGGTTCATTATTAGCAGAAGATGGAACAGGAACAGGTTCTATACCACTACTGTTGACATTAACAGAATCTCCATTAGTATTTATCTCACCTGTATTGGAACCAGAACCTGTATATGGAAGCACTAAGTCTTCATAAAACTGTTGTTTATCAAAAGTAGAAAAATTTGGAGAATCATTAGATTGAGATAAAGAAAAAGGAAAAAGTTTTTCATAAATATCACATCTCTTGATGTTATAAGAACCTTTGTCTCCAAATCCAATAATTTGTAACCCTTTTGAGTGGGTGCATAACCCATGAAAACACAAGGTTTGGACCTTACCTGAAATTTGTCATGTTGATTTAAAATTTTAGCATAGGCTAGGCAACCAAAGACTTTTAAATGAGAAAAATTAGGCAATTTTCCATGAAGAATCTGAAAAGGAGTTTTACCCTTCAGAAGAGGAGTAGGTGTCCTATTTATGAGATAAACAGAGGTTTTAATACACTCTCCCCAAAATTTTATAGGGACATGGGACTGAAATTTCAGGCTCCTAGCTACTTCTAGGATATGCCTATGTTTCCTTTCTACCACCCCATTCTGCTGAGGGGTATAAGTACAAGAACTCTGATGAACTATGCCTAATGAATCAAAATAGGCTCTGCATTCATGCTTGAAAAAATCCCATGCATTATCAGTTCTTATGTATTTAACATGTACACCATAATGATTATGCACATATGTAAAGAAATTTTGTAACACGGGAAGTAAATCAGATTTATATTTCATCAAAAACACCCAACAAGCCCTTGAATAATCATCTACAACAGTTAGGAAATATCTTTCATTGTTATAGGTGAGCTCTTTATATGGTCCCCAAATATCAATATGAAGTAATTGAAAAATAGAATCAGAAGTAGTGGTGCTCAAGGGAAAGACAGTTCTACTATGTTTAGCCAGGGGACAAATGGGACAATGTAAATGATCTTTTATTAACTTTCCACCAATATTAGGTAACATAGAAAGTCTATTAAAGGACAGGTGCCCAAATCTATAATGCCACAAAGTGGCTTGGTCATTTACATTGTTCTGAGAATTTTGACCAGTAAAAGCATTATTACAAGAATGAAGTGAATTTTCAAAAAAAAAATTGGAAATATCACTGTGAAGGTCCAAAAAATACAATCCTCTCTTAAGTCTACCAATCCCCCTTGTCTTGCCATTCCAATTGTCCTGTATTAGACAGAAATTAGGATAAAAACTGACAAAACAGTTATTATCATTAGTGAATTGTGAAATGGATAGAAGATTATAAGTGAAATCAGGGATATATAACACTTTATGAAGCTTAAGGTCAACAGATAAGGTGATACTTCCTATGTGAGAAGCATTGCTTATAAGGCCATTAGGAAGACTAACAGCAGCAGATGATTTATCTATAGGCATAGGGTTTTCAAGAAGTTTAAAATCAGAAGTCATATGATGTGTAGCTCCAGTATCTATCACCCATTCATGTTTATCAACCTTTACTAATAAACTTAAAAGAAAGGGCAGATTACCTGCCAGATTTGCATTTCCAGTGTTTGATGGGGCATTGTTGTTTCTGGTGATCAGCTTGAGTATTTGTTGATACTGTTGAGGTGTGAACATTGAAGATTGAGGCCCAGCTTCATCTGAATATGCAGCACCACCAGTTTGGTCCAGTGTAGTGATTTGTGAGTGTGTAGAATCCATATTGCCAGAAAAAGTAGAAGCTGCTTGGTTTGCTTGAAATCCTCCTTGATTCTGCTGAAACTCCTTTCCATTTCCTCTACCAAAAACTCTTCCATTTCCTGGATTAAACCTTCCACCATTCTGATTTCTTCCACCATTATTCCTACCCCCTCTACCATTTCCTCTACCACTTTGAGGATATCCAATGATTTTAAAACAATGCTCTCTGGTATGATTCGTCAAATGACAATTATCACAATAAAGGTTTCCTTTCTTAGGTGCAGAGGTGGAGTTGTGGGTGTTGGAATAAAAGGCAGCAGGTGAATCAGTTGTATTAATAGGTAAATTGATCCCTCTTTGAGCTTCTTCATTGCTCACAATAGAAAATACTTGGCTATGTGTAGGTAAGGGACTCATCATTAAAATCTGAGACCTAGTTGCTCCATAACATTCATTGAGACCCATTAAAAATTGCATCACTTTTAATTGTTGGACAAATCAGTGTAGTCTTGTGACACATCTTGAGCAGGGGATGGAACAAGGGATTCATATTCATCCCAAAGGGTTCTCAACTTAGAATAATATGTGGTCACAGAATTCGTGCCTTGAGTGATTGTGTTGATTTCTCTATACAAAGAATACATTCTTGCAGCATTGATTTTGTCATATCTTTCTTTTAAATCTTTCCAAATTAGTGAAGCATATTCACAGTAAACTACCCATGTAATAATTCACGAGACAAAGAACGATTAATCCAGGATTTTACCAGTGCGTTACATCGTCTCCATTGGGCATATTTTGTATCCTCTGGATCAGGCATCTTGCAAGAACCATCTATGAACCCTAATTTGTTTTTGGCCTCCAATGCATTGATCATCTCACGGCTCCAAATTTTATAATTCTCTGAGCCTTTTAGGGTTTCTGAAACAAGATCGAGTGTAGGCGAATCGGATGGGTGAAGATAGAGTGGATCTTGAAAATCCACCATAGCCGAAGAGGTTGTGAGTTGCGAAGAACCATCGGGAGGATTAGGGTTTGACATATCGAATCAAAAACGAGGAGATATTCGAAAAAAAATTGCAATCAATCTAAGATGATAATTTGGATGCACAGCGGAAAAAAAACCTTAATTCAGGCTGAAGATCAAAATTGGCTCTGGTGCCATGTTGAGAGAATTGAAAACGAGAGAGAAAAGAAAGCTTTTCATTGATAATGAATATTGGGAATTACAAATCTGACTTAAAGACACAAAGGGCTGTACATATATACCTTTCTTATGTAAAAGACTAATATGCCCTCACAACTTATATCTATGAAAGGAAAGAAAATAAAACTTTTTTAATTATTCTTTACAAAAACTATTGATATTTCGTCAAGGTCGGGGAATTTAACGGTCTGCATTTGAAATAAAGTGTTAAGATGTACAGAATACACAGATTTTGTTTCATGTCAGCCATCATTCGAGGCTAGACCGTCGCCAGCGCTTCTTCAATTACTGCTTCCTCTGGTTGGATGGAAGTAAAAATATTATGAAAGTATCGGTTAATAACACCTTGCACCGCTAGGTCCGACTCTTCTACTCGCCAGCCTCATTTCTAATACGCTTGATGGTATTCTTTTTTCTCCTAGTCGACGCCCTCTTTTGGAAAAAACTAGACTAGTGTTTCTATCACCCTCTTTCATCCACAAAGCCCTATACCTTTGGTACCACAC
>WHWC01000327.1:0-60265 GCA_019426215.1 Buddleja alternifolia | reverse complement strand
TTGTGGATTGATCCTATTCATTCTTCTCAATTAGGTTACGGTGTGAGCCACGAGACTGGCTAGGTGTCACTCACACCCCTTTGGATTCCTCCCCATTGCCTTTTGAGACGAACAAAGAGTCGCGCATAAAGGAAGTGCAAAGGAAAAAAACATGGGAAAAACTTGAGAGAAATCACGGCATTGGATGCCGTAATTAATTAATTAATTATTGAATACTTTAATTAATTAATTAAATTAATAAGTTAATTAATCTCTTGGAGAGATTGAATTATAAATTATTAGGAATTAAATTATGGAATTATCAATTTATTTATTGGATAAATAAATTATCCAATTAATTAATTATAACAAGACGAAAGCCCGAAGGCTTCCGAGCCCACTAAGGGCGGCCAAATGGATGCCCAAATAGGGCTCTTGCATGCTAGTTTTATTGTTTCATATGATTAAATATATCACAAGGTGAAAATAACACAAGGCAACTTACATAACTTTCTCTCCAAGAAAAAGTCTCCCACCTCTCTCTCTCTCTCTAGCCGTCTTTGACAAGGAAGAAAGGAGGATTTTTTTTTGTTTTGATTCCGGCGTGATGAATTAGAGAGGTTGGCAAATTCGGCGTTAGAGAAAAGGATCACGTTCAGAAATCACATACGCGAGAACAGTATTTTTCTATACACAATAAACACGAGGATTAAGATGATTCAGGCTTTGGGAATTAAATTTACTTTCCGCTTCGTTTTATTCGTATAATTCCCAACAGCCAATCTCTGAATTCTGTGTTTAATTGCTTATGTGATTGACTGTTATTCCGCATTTTTGAGGCATGCTTTGAACGTATTTTTCATATGAAAATATTCTGAATGTCGCTACAGTTTCTTCATGAAAGTTGTATTTTAATGAGTTGCAAATCTGGGCATATGAATTTTATGAGAATTGAATAAGTATAACCTTGAGACGACGCGCAATGCAAAAAGCGTGCGCAGTCTGCGCGCTGGGCCACAGACGAGCGCGCGCTGTGCGCGCAATAGGAGGCCTTTTCGGCCTCTCGTTGCACACACAGCGTGCACATTGTGCACACTGGGTGGGCCCCCCAACACCGTGTCATTTCACGGCATCCCTTCACGGTTGGAGGGACTGGCCTGACGCTGGCGTCGTCCGCCAAGCACGATTAAACCGTGCGCAAGGCGCACGTCATATACCAGTGCCATGCGCCCAGCGCACGGACCTGTTCGCTGGCCCGGTTTTCATGACTCAGGCCTTAATGGGTCGGGTTATAATTTCCTAAGGTCCAAATTTTAATTGAATAGGTGTTTGGGCTATTTTAGTTCTCCGGGTGGGTCAAAAGGATGATGACCCGGATTTAATTAAAAAGGGGCCCAAATTATTTTGATTAAAATTGTGGATAATTCAATAAATTAGTTTATTGGCCTAATTAATAATTTTGAATATGCCAATGGTAATTTAATTTTGATAAAATTAAGCCCAATATAATTTTTATTGATCTTTATTATAATGAAATAATTAATTAATAAACTCTTGGAGAATTTTATTTATTAAGTTATTTATTTAAATAAAGAATTCTCATAAATAGGATTATTTTGATATGAATCAATAAAATTTGGAATTTTATTGTGGAAATTAATTAAGTTGGACTAATTAATTTTTATTAATCACCAACATAAGTGCTTTATTTATCGCGAGCATGTATTATGTGATGGTGACATTTGTCTATGGGCTTAGGTTGCTTCTTTTGATTATATATTTCTTTTGATGGGTTGTAAGGGCCGGTTTGAGCCCATTTTATTTTATTTCTAGATTTATGTATAGGTTTTAAATTACCTCATGTAATAAATAGAAATAGAATAGGCCTTTCAAGATGGAGATCATGCAAAAGAAGAGGAGCTTGGAGCCCACGAAGATTAGCTAGGCTTTTCTTTTCAATTTTATGATGGCCCATTGGATTGAGCCCTCTAGATAAAAGCCCATAGACTTGTGTGTTGTATTATTGTTTTCGATGCATGTTCATTAGTTGTATGAAGCATGTGTGTTATCAATATGTGCTATATAAATTGGTAAATGTGCAAAGTGAGACGAAATAAATATTTGAACATGAATTCTCCCAAACAAAATAATTCTAAGTTAGTAAGGGGTGCTAGGCATCCTTTCCCCTCCATTAAACTTAATAAGATCAAGGATTAAATCCATATGTGGCATCTTCCCAGTAAGTGCGGGTCATATATTAAGATTTAATTCTAAATTTTATTAAGTGCTTTGGATGCCTTAATCGAGACATATTTCACCCCAAATATTGTTAAAGAGTTGCAATGTGAAATTCAAATATTAGATTATGAGGAGTTAGTGGGAATGAACTTAGACAGTCCACTTTACCAATAAATCGTTAAAGGGTTGCGGTATTTGTGGATTATGGGATAAATATGGTTGAACTGTCTATTTGATAAATTGATGTTTGACATCACTTTAATTAAGTAATGGACCAAATATCGTTAAAGGGTTGTCATCCATTATATTAATTAAAGAACTCAATCCCCACTACGAAGTTTTCATCAACGATCGCTTCCGTCATTTCACAGTGGGAGTGTGAAATTTCGAAAAATGTAGTGGGAGCCAAGTTATAAGTCGAAGTCCTTGATTTTAAACTTGGTCTTAGTTTAGTCCAACATTCTAATTAAGTCTGGTTTATTTTCTGCAGTTATTTGTTTTATCTCTCTCGTTTTTCAAAAATGACAATCAACCCACTTCCGTATTACTCGAAAAGAATATACTTACCGGACCCATCTACGTGGATTGGCTAAGGAATTTGAGAATAGTTCTCAATATGGAGTCTCTAGGATACGTGTTGGACACTGATATCCCTGCTCCACCTGCCAGAACACGTGCCAATGAAGAAGAAGTCCAAGCTCATGAAAAATGGGTAAAGGATGACGTCCGAGTGCGTGGGTACATTCTTGGCTCTATGACGAATGAGCTACAGAGGTCCCACGACAAGATGACCACAGCGAGGGCTATCTTGGCGCACTTGGTCGAGCTCTATGGTGAGCACAGTAGGACTGCTAGATATGAAATATCTAAAGAGCTCTTCGGAGCCAAAATGAAAGAAGGGAGAAGGTTGGGGATCATGTCCTCAAAAATGATATCGAGGATCGAGAGATTGAAGCTCTCGATTTTACAATGAACCTGAAACTTCAGACCGATCTTATCTTGCAGTCCCTTCCTGACTCTCTTTTTCCCAATTCGTCATGAACTTCAATTGCAATGAAATTGAATGCAACTTAGCTGGGCTAATGAACAAATTAACACTGCACAATCTCAATTGAAGCCCAAGGGAAAAGAGACTGCTTTGGTTATCACTTCTGGGCCCAAACGAGCGAAGAATAAGAAGAGAAAAACCAAGAAGCAGGCTGGCGAGCTTGGAGCTCAGGGTGGTGTCGATAATGGAAAAGAGAAAGCTCCTGTGATTCGCAAGCGAAAGGGGCCACAAAAGACAGACAGATGCCTACACTGCGGTGAGCTGGGCCACTGGAGAAGGAACTGTTCGAATATGGGCCTGGCGCACAAGGTATGGAACTTTATGTTCATGAAACTTATTGTTCTATGGCCGTCTTCTCTACATCTTGGATTCTTGACTCTGGAGCTAGTGCTCACATATGTTGTATTAATTAGGATCTGATGCGAGGAAGGAAGCTGGACAACGATGAGGTGAAGATCAGAGTAGGCAGCGGGCAAAGCGTCGCGACTACTGCAATAGGATCTACCTCGTTGTTTTTAAATTCTGGATATGTACTATTACTGGATAATGTTTTGGTTTTGCCTAATGGGCTTAAAAACATTGTTTCTATTCCCGTTTTAGTTAAGAATGGTTACACTTTCCGTTTTATTGATGAACGATCAACATTTATTATGGTAATAAATTTGTAGGCTTTGCTTCTTTGATAATGGATTGTATTACCTTAGTGTCCAGAATGAGTATGCAGTGAATACTATACAAAGGAAACGTAGTAGGCTTGAAATAAACCAACGATTGATATGGCACCTTCGACTAGGCCACGCTGGCGAACAAAAGATTCGTAAAATGGAAAAGGATGGGCTAATTGGCCCACTGGGATTGGATCCCTATCCTACTTGTGAATCTTGTCTCAAAGGCAAGATGGCTAGATCGCCCTTCACAGGGAGCTTTGAAAGGGCCTCACAAATCTTAGATTTAGTGCATACTAACGTTTGTGGTCCATTTGGATAAATGGCCAGAGGAGGTTTCCTTTACTTTATCACCTTTACTGACGACCATTCTCGATATGGTCTAGTGTACCTGATGAAGCATAAGTCTGAATCCATTGACAAGTTCAAGGAATTCAAGGCTTTAGTGGAAAATCAAACAAGTCAACGTATAAAAACTCTTCGATCTGATCGAGGAGGAGAATATATGAGCGACGAGTTTGACTTATACCTCAGAGAGAATGGTATAGTATTGCAACTCACACCTCCAGCGACTCCACAGTTGAATGGAGTAGCAGAGCGAAGGAATCGAACCTTGTTGGACATGGTTTTATCCATGCTTAGCTACACTGATTTACCCATTTCACTGTGGGGTCATGCTCTTCTTATAGCTGCACACATTTTAAATAGATGTCCATCCAAGTCCGTTCCTCTGATGCCCTATGAAATGTGGAGAAATAGGAAACCAAATCTTAACCACATAAAGATTTGGAGATGTCCGACTTATGTCAAAAAGACTAAAGTGGACAAGTTGGAGGCTAGGTTCTTAAAGGGACATTTCATTGGATATCCTGAAGATTCTCTTTTACCTGCACAATGATCAAAGGATCATTGTAGCCTTACAAGCCCACTTTCTTGAAGATGAGTTCATTCAAGAAGGAGGAGCGGGTAGAAGGATTGTTCTAGAAGAACAAAATAAAACCCCACTGGATACATCTATACAGGGAGTGAGAACCAAACCTTCTGTAACACAACCACAACCACGATGATCGAATAGAGTATCTCAACCGTCTAAGAGGTACGGATATCTAATGCAGAGGGAGTTGGATCTCCATTATGTGTTAGAGGAGGATCATGGAGATGATCCCTCCACTTTTGATCAAGCAATGGTGGATGTGGATGCTGCTAGATGGCGTAAAGCTATGCAAACTGAGATCGATTCGATGCATGCAAACCAAGTCTGGAAACTTGTAGACCAACCTGAAGGGGTAAAACCAATCGGGTGTAAATGGATCTACAAGAGAAAGATTGGTGTTGATGGCAAAATAGACACCTACAAAGCCAGGCTAGTGGCAAAAGGGTATAGTCAAAAGGAAGGAATTGACTACGAAGAAACCTTCTCGCCAGTGGCTATGATCAAATTAATAAGGATTCTACTTGCAATAACAACACACCTAGATTATGAAATATGGCAAATGGATGTCAAAACTGCTTTCCTAAATGGATCCCTAGAAGAGGATATCTATATGGAACAACCTAAAGGTTTTGAATCTGAGGAGCATATTCATAAGGTGTGTAAACTTGAGAGATCCATTTATGGACTCAAACAAGCGTCTCGTAGCTGGAATCTATGTTTTGATGAGGTTGTCAAAGGATTTGACTTCATCAAAAACGAAGACGAGCCCTGTGTTTACAAGAAGGTCAGTGGGAGCAAGTTGACATTCCTAGTGTTATATGTAGATGGCATATTACTCATTGAGAATGACATAGGAATGCTCACCACAACCAAGAAGTGGCTTTCGAGTACATTCTCCATGAAAGACTTGGGAGAAGCGACCTATATTCTAGGGATTCGGATCTATAGAGATCGAACCAAAAGAATGATAGGACTTTCTCAAGCCCTTTACTTAGAAAAGGTCCTAAAACGGTATAGGATGGAAGATTCTTAGAAAGGGTTCCTACCAATGAGACATGGGATACATCTTTCAAAATCTATGTGTCCTCAAAGTGAGGAAGATAGAAAAGAAATGAACATTATACCCTATGCGTCTGCTGTGGGCAGCTTGATGTATGCGATGCTCTGTACTAGACTCGACATTGCTTATGTTGTGAGCGTTGTTAGTCGATTTCAAGCAAACCCTGGTAAGGAACATTGGATAGCTGTGAAGAATATCCTAAAGTATCTGAAAAGAACTAAGGATATGATTCTCACCTATGGAAGTGGTGACCTGAGGGTGGACGGGTACACTGATTCGGATTTCCAATCTGATGTTTATGACCGGAAATCCACCTCGGGATTTGTATTTACTCTAAATGGTGGAGCGGTGACTTGGAAAAGTTCCAAGCAAAGCACAACCGCAGACTCCACCACAGAGGCTGAATACATAGCTGTCTCGGAGGCAGTTAAAGAAGCTGTTTGGATTAGGAAGTTCGTTGAGGAACTTCAAGTGGTTCCTAGCATAAAGCTCTTGTTGCCACTTTATTGTGACAACACCGGAGCTATAGCGCAAGCGAAGGAACCTAGGTCTCACAATAAATCCAAACACATAGAGAGGAGATATCACATCATAAGAGAGATCGTTGCACGAGGTGAAATAGCTGTTTAGAAAATAGCCTCAGCCGACAATGCCGCTGATCCATTGACCAAGCCATTGGCACAGACGGTGCTGGAAAAACTTCTCGAAAAGATGGGTATTAAATACCACAGCAAATGGCATTGAGTGCAAGTGGGAGATTGTTAGAGTATATGCTCTCGAATGCCATAAAGAGGATAGATTTATTGGGCATAAACATTGTAACTAAACTGTGGTTTTTCTATTAATATAAGGCAGTTGATTGTTGTTTTCTTATAGGCATTTGTAAGGTGTGAATAAATAACGTAAAATCCTTGATGACAAGGCGAACCTTCTACCTCCTATGGGATAGGAGGAAAGACACTAGAATTGTTTGACCCTTGGCATCTAAAAGGGTTCGCAAGTCTAAGAAATATTGATTGGGCATCAATAGTGAATAAAGACTTGTATGATGTAAGTTTCGACAGAGAAAGTGTCAGTCGTACACTATGGAAATGGTAGTGGGAACTTATATCATAGATGTGTCAGTTGGATTGATATGTTCGAACACGGCTCACATCAGTTCATCACATGGGATTCACTCATTGACCGTCAATGATGAAACTGATAAGTAGTGATAGGTACGTGTGAATAGGGGTGGGCGTCGGGTGGGTAATTTGGGTTCGGGTAGTTCAGGTTCGGGTTTCGGGTAGCAAAATTGCTACCCAATCGAAACCCGAAATTTTCGGGTACCCGAAAAAACCGGGTACCCGAAATGTCGGGTTTCGGGTACCCGGTTTTTTGCAATCTGCTTTCAAAAGCAGATTGCAAGGTTGACTTTGCATTTTGCAAGCCTTTGCTTGCATTTTTTTTGTTTATTATTTTTAATATTATTAATATTCATTAGAATATAAAATTAAGAAATAAGTTAAGATTTAACAATTAATTCATTTACAATTTAACGACTAATCAATAATTAACAAGAACTAAGAATAAACAATAAATAGCTCATTCGATTAAATTAAGTCAAACACAAATTAAACATCAAATTCAACATACCCCGGTCAAATTACAAATTAAGCACCAAATGTAAATTGTCTATTACATTGCATAACTAATTCAAATAGAATTACAACTCAACATAAAATATTGAAATCAACTAATTACTACTTAAAATTGAAAAACCTCCAACATATCTCAAATAAACATTTTATCAAACACTTTGTGGGCAATGAAGAAAAGAGATAACTATTGAAAACTTTGTGAACAAATACAAACTTTTACCTTCAATAATCTTCAATGAGATGTAGGAGAACAATGCCGGTGATGATTTGAAGTGGGGATGAATGATTAGAGGAAATTGAAATTAAAGTAAGAGGTGAAGGGTTTGGCTTCAAAGTTTTCTTTTCTTTTCCTCTATTTCTGCTTTGCTTTCTGCTGCTTGCCCCTCCGTTTAACTTACTTATATGTATATAAATTATATTTTTTTTTTTGACTTTCACAGGGTCGGGTACCCGATCGGGTAATCGGGTAGGTAGTTCCTACCCGATACCCGATTTTTTCCTAAAATCTGTAACCCAAATTACCCGAACCCGATCGGGTCCGGTGGGTACCCGAAAACCCGACCCGAACGCCCAGCCCTACGTGTGAACCTCTGACCTGAGAAATCGAGTTGAAGATGTACTTGTGACATCAAGTCTGTCATCAGAGTAGTTAGATTCAAATCACCTGTTGGTGGAATCGACCTCGAAGTGCGACTTGAGGGCAAGTAGCATTGTTAACTGATTTGCAATGTGGAATTTATTCTCTCATAAGTGAATGAGTAAAATGTCCTATGCGATCATGAATAAGTGAGGATGAAAGTCTTTGGCCAAAGCATTTAAATACCTCGACTTATTATGAGCTTAGGCATATGGTCAAGTTATATGAGTTTGACTTTAAACCATGACTCTTACTTGACTGGGATATAAGAATAAAAGGTTTATACACGTACGGTATTCACGGCGTAAAGGTTTGGAATGATCCTATTCATTCGTTCTCAATTGGGTTACAGTGTGAGCCACGAGACTGGCTAGGTGTCACTCACACCCCTTTGGATTCCTCCCAATTGCCTTTTGAGACGAACCTAAAGAGTCGCGTTTAAAGGAAGTGCAAAAGGAAAAACATGGGAAAAAGACTTGAGAGAAATTCACGGTATTAGGTGCCGTAATTAATTAATTAATTATTGAATAATTTATTTAATTAATTAAATTAATGAGTTAATTAATTTCTTGGAGAGATTGAATTATAAATTAATTAGGAATTAAATTAATTGGATTATCAATTTATTTATTGGATAAATAAACTATCCAATTAATTAATTAGCAAGCAAGACGAAAGCCCGGGCTTCCGAGCCCACTAAGGGGCGGCCAAATGGACGCCCAAATAGGGCTCTTGCATGCTAGTGTTATTGTTTCATAATGGTATAAATATATCACAAGGTGAAAAATAACACAAGGCAACTTACATAACTCTCTCTCCAAGAAAAAGTCTCCCACCTCTCTCTCTCTCTCTAGCCGTCTTTGACAAGGAAGAAAGGAGGAGCTTTTCGTTTTTGATTCCAGCGTGACGAATTAGAGACGTTGGCAAATTCGGCGGTAGAGAAAATGATCACGTTCAGAAATCAACATACGCGAGAACGGTAATTTTTCTATACACAATTAAACACGAGGATTAGAGATGATTCGGGCTTTGGGAATTAAATTTACTTTCCGCTGCGTTTTATTCATATAATTCCCAACAAAATTTTCCACAGATTTGCTATTTTGGCCACCTTCATTATTTTTCCACTTGTGGTGGAAAGATGTGTTCTTTGAATAACCACCACGATTTTCATAACCATATCCACGACCACATCCACGTCCACGTCCATATCCAATACCACGACCTCTACCACGGCCACGGCCACAGCCACGACCACGACCACGATTTGGTTCATTATTAAAATGGTTATGGGTTGTTACATTTACTTCAGGGAATGGAGCAGAACCAGTTGGACGAGACTCATGATTTTTCATCAAAAGCTCATTATTTTGTTCAGCCACAAGTAGGCAAGAAATTAGTTCAGAATATTTCTGAAAACCCTTTTCACGATATTGTTGCTGCAGGAGCACATTGGATGCATGAAAAGTGGAGAATATTTTTCCTAACATATCCTCATCACTGATTTTTTCTCCACACAATTTCAATTGAGAACTGATTCTAAACATTGCAGAGTTATACTCACTTACGGTTTTGAAATCTTGCAATCGTAAATGCATCCAATCATAACGAGCTTTTGGAAGAATAACAGTTTTCTGGTGGTTATACCTTTCTTTCAAATTATTCCAAAGAATAAGTGGATCTTTTATAGTAAGATACTCACTTTTTAAGCTTTCATGAAGGTGGTGACGAAGAAAAATCATAGCTTTGGCCTTTTCTTGATTAGATGCTTTGTTTCCTTCTTTGATTGTATCTCCAAGACTATTTGCATCTAAATGAATTTCGGCATCTAATACCCAAGATAAATAATTCTTCCCCGTAAGGTTAAGAGCCACAAAGTCAAGTTTTGCAAGATTCGTCATTATAATACTATCATCAAAGTATAAGAAAAGTTAGATAACAATCATCAATTACATAAATGCAACATATCTTGTAGTAAATAATTTTAGGCACCCACGAGTCATACTTGTGCATGCATATTTTCATATCGAATTAAAACATCATTAATTTACCATAACAGTGGACTAAAGATATTGACAAGGATTATTTTTCAAATAGAATAATAAAAAAAAATAAGGACCATATATGAATCAATTGAATTCCTGCCAGGGCTTATGAAAGACATATCATCAAATATATAAATCATTATAAAAAATACAAACATATAATATAGCAATCAAAGCATATATCAAGAACTACTTTTGAAGTGAATTTGTGTTGAATTAAAAAGGCACTTGTACCAATGATTCAATAGCCCTTATTCAAGCAATTTTTTTTTAAACTAATATCTGAGACGGATCGTGCTGATAACGTGTTATGAAAATAACCCCAAAATATTATAAAATTGAGAGACAATAAAATGAGAGAATGAGAGAATTCTTTTATTGATATTTTTGTGTGTTTCTACAATACAATGTCATAGCCTATTTATAGGCACAAAACAAGAATCTCAAAAGTTTATTACCTAAAGATAGGAGTAAATATATTTACTCATATTAATGAAGAAAAGTGAGAAGACATGGAGATGAAGATGTTTTGGAAGTTGTATAGACATCCACAAAATAATTATTCATAACACCACCAACGTTTATAATGGGAATTTTATGGTGAATCAAAATCAATATATATCGTTAAACCTGTCAAAAATTGAGTCTTAAGTGCCGAGCTTAGAGTAGCTCAAACTCAAAATCATTGGGTTTGAGTTTTATAGGTTCAAACTCAGCTCATCAACTATTTTCTTTGGCCTACCTCAAACGTGGTTCACATTTTTTATGAGTTTCAGGCTTATTTCGGGTCGGCTCACGTTATCCTTTTTTTTTTTTAAAAAAAAAGGTCCAATGAAATACATAATAAGAGAATAATTATGAATAATACACTAAATAACAGTTTACGATAATGATTATGTATAATTCCAAATTTTATTAAAGAATCAAGAAGTCTACGACAATGATTTTAGTCCTTCCCAATATATATATGGGATCACATGAAAAAGTTGAAACTTCTTATAGAATTTTTTAAACAAAATTTTACACTTACTAATACATATTTATTTATCCACTTAGATCCTATATACGTTAGCTTAACAATAGAACAAAACACTAAATTAGAGGTTAAAGTTATGATTACGAGTTATTCGGGCTAAGCTGAATGAAACGCAAGCTCGGCTCAAAAATTAATCGGGTTCAATTTGTTTATTCAAACTCGGCCTTGCTCACATTCAATTAGACTTTGCTCAACTATAAACGGACCAATTAATCGCGCTTCAAGTGGGTCTAATTCAATTGACAGTCTCGTATATCGAAGTATGCAGAGACATAATGGTCAAAACATCTCAAACACCACGATGTATGATAGAGTTGGGACTGTGACCATTACCAAGACACCATCCCCACCATAAATTTTTCCTGGTCAAGAGTAGAAATAATTCCAAGTCTTCGTAGAAATGAACGAACTTTATAGTAAACGTCAATGGAATGGGACCCCTCCTTACCAAGTCTTTCCCTCGGAGTCTTTTTGGTCTCGGTGGAATAATTTTTGAATGAATGCATCGAATTTTTACTGGAGTAAATTCATCCAATAAAGTGATTGTAAAAAGTAAAAACCATCTCACTCACTTTTTAAGTCAACGGTATACGATGGAACGAAAAGATAGGTCCAGAAACCGATTGGTCTATGTTGAGCTATGTAGATTAAATTATTAGTAGTCCATTTGGTTTCATATCAAAACGAATATCATCACTTATTATTTTTATATATCATCATTGTCTCATTTACCTTCTCGCAATTTCCAGGAAACAGACTTCATGGAAAAATGGGGCATGCAGATTGACCAATGAATTAACAAACAGCAAAATAATAAACAGTACCATATAAGTGGAAGTCGAAAAAATATATGGAAGACCCGATCTGTTGGTTCTAGTGCTCTTATCACCATATATTTATGTTGGAGTGACTTTTGATTGCACACCACCTATGTAAAAATCATCCACCCCAACACAAATATGTGGTGATGAGATCATTAAGACCAACAGACCGAATCTACCATCAAATTTCCCAAGACTTTCAACAAATACAATCAAGTTCTCGAGTTCAAATTTGTATGCATAAAATCAAACTCTTGTATATCCCCCAAATCTTCATTGGAAATATCGCGCAACACTTGACAGTTGCTCGGATATCACACCTTAGGCACGAATGGATGACACGCCATTTCTTATTTGTCAATTTTTCAAATATTTTTCTTGTTTATTGTTGACATCTAAAAATATCTTAAAAAATGTTACAAATACTTTCCCCCGTCTGAAAAAATTCAAATTTACTTGATAAATAGATTTAAGTGACATTTCTCTCAAATTTTCTTTAAAAAAGTCAATTTTTTTACTATTCATGATTAAATAATAGACTCAACAACTAAGTGACCTTTATACACTAATATCTGAATATAACCATCAAAATTATCACATATCGTGATTCAAAATGACGCAAAATACAGAATAAGTTCCACTTTGAATATTTTGGACGCCCTTAATCGATGAGTTTAACTTAACTATGTCTCAATTTTTTTAAGAAAATAAAAATCCAATCATACCAATTTTCTAAAAATAAAAAAGAATAAAAAAAGATTGCAATTTTTTTTACAAAGAAAAACATATCACTATGGCTCCTGCTTATTATACTTTTTTCGATAAAGAAAAACTCATTAAACCAAAATCTCGCTCCCTTAAAAATAAATTATCTTACATTTTCTAAGGAAATAAGAAATGAGAAATAGCGTATCGTATAAATGACATGTGTATAAAATATTTTTTGACTTTAAATTTAATATGTTTTATATACTTATCGGACATATATAATATGCAATACAAGATACAACACCATTTTATAATAGAGAATCTGCGTGTTTATAATAATTAATTTATAAGGGGCTTTAGTCCTTACAAATTCCACAAGACGTCATACCTCACGTCATAAGAACTAAACAAATAATGATAGGGAAACAAGACTTCCACAAAGCAA
Organism: Buddleja alternifolia; assembly: GCA_019426215.1. Taxonomy (NCBI): domain Eukaryota; kingdom Viridiplantae; phylum Streptophyta; class Magnoliopsida; order Lamiales; family Scrophulariaceae; genus Buddleja; species Buddleja alternifolia. The sequence continues at coordinate 47,009 of WHWC01000327.1, read as the reverse complement.
ATGGATTAATAAAACCTTCATCTCCTCCTCATTTTTGTTATCTCTCTAAGTTTATCATTTCTTAGATCACTTACTACAACAACAAAAATGCTTCCTCCAATGTTCTGCACTATCGTCTTCTTTCTTCTCACTATACATCCCATTTTCACTTCTTCTTCTTCTCCATCTCTCTCATACACTGATCACTGTTCTTCCACACTCCCTGCAACCACCCCCACCACTCATATCCACACCCCCCACTTCCTTACTTCCGCACTTCTCACTTCTCCGGCGGAAACAAACTTTTCGCCGAAAAACAATCCAACCAAACATACTACTACGTCGGAAAAGCTCTTACATTCCGACCCGGCCGTAGTTTCTACGAAACTAACACCAATGGCGTCTACAAAATTGAAGCTGTTTTATACTTCCGGTCACCTTACCGGTACTATCACGAAGCTCGAACCGATAACAGCTATGGCGGATCGTATCGCCATCGGAGCACGCCACGTGGTCCCGGGACTACTCGATTCTCGTTGAACGGGTTCTGGTCAGATGTTTCCAGGAAGCTTTGTATGGTGGGATCAGCTTCATGGCAAGTTGAAGATGGCAGAACGGTTAATCTTGATGCTGTTCTTAAGCTTAACTATGGTAGTGATCATCATCATAATCATAATAATCACACTATATATAATAGTGTTATTAGTGGATCTTTGGAGAGTGTAAGCTCTGTTAATGATGAAACTTACTTCGACCCGATTTTGATCTTCAGTTTTCCTGATGTTTCAAACTATAATTACTCGTTGGTTTCACATGTCGACGGGTTTTATGGAGGTTCAAAAGACGGGTTTCTCGGTTTGGAACCACATAGTTTTTGCAGGTTGCTGTATGGGAGAGCAACTTTTTTGGAGATGGAGTACGCAATTGATGGATTGTTGCCTCGTTTTGTGTACTTGTACCCGATTCAGTGTTCGGAGGACGAAAAGAAGCTAAGGTATGTTGTAAAGTTTCAGAATATGAGTTATGGTTATGATGATTTTAGTATTGATTCGACTTTCGTTGGAGAGGCGTCGTGGGATGATGATCATAATCAGCTCAATGTCGTAGCTTGTCGGATTTTGAATCCGATTAATCGTTTAGGGGATGCAGTGGGGGCTTGTACAATGAGGCTTAGCTTGAGGTACACTGCAATCTGGACTATTAGAGATGATGCAAAGATTGTTGGACAAATCTGGAACATTGATGATTTGAAAAAGATTAATCTCACAAGTTATGATGGGGGTAGTGTGATTGATTTTCCAGGGCTGAGATATGAGTACACTGAATTGGATAAAGCTAAAAGATCTTGCCTTGTGAAGAAGAATGTGAAGAAGGGTGAAATATATCCAGATGGGCATTCATACGATATGAAATTCGATATGTCTGTTAAGAATTCGAAGGGCGAGCAATTCGCTTGGGGCTATGCAAGTCCCCTTTTCGTAGGAAACGAGCTATACGAAATGAACAATCGGCTTATTGAAGCAGACTCTGTGGGAACCGTGTCCGACACTGGATTTGCTGTAATTTCCGAGCCTGAGAGAAGTGCCGTTCCATTGAATATCAGCTACAAAATAAGCATAAACCCTTTTCCTCATGCCAAATTTGGTAATTCGTTGTCGACCCTTAACTTGTCGAGGAATATTCAAGGTCAAATCGAGATCAATGCTGAAGGAGTGTATCGTAGTGAAACAGGACACCTCTGCATGGTGGGGTGCAGAAAGCTTCACAATTCTACAGATTGTGAGATTCTTGTGAATTTTGATTTTTCTCCTTTGAATGAAAAACGAGGGAGTTTTAGTCTTACAAAGGGAACTATCCGAAGCACACGAACGAAAAAAGATCCTCTTTTTTTCGATAATTTGAGTTTATCATCTGCTGCATTTAGTACTTATGTGGCTAAACAATCCATATGGAGGATGGATTTAGAGATCGCCATGGTTTTAATATCCAACACGCTCTCATGTGTATTTATAGCATTACAAATTTTCCACGTGAAGAGAAATCCCAAGACCCTCTCGTGCATTTCGCTTGTCATGCTTGTAATACTCTCACTAGGCCACATGATTCCACTTGTTCTAAACTTCGAAGCCCTTTTCTTGAGAAACCGGAGTAAGCAAGCGTTAATGCTTAACACGGGAGGATGGATTGAAGCTAATGAAGTAACTATTAGGGTTGTAACTATGGTGGCATTCTTGTTGCAAATTCGTTTACTCCAATTAGTTTGGACTTCAAAAATGAGCGAAGGGAATGAAAACGGATCGTGGATTGGAGAGAAAAAAGCCACCTTTATTTCGTTCCCATTGTACATTTTGGGTGGATTGGTCGCTTTACTATTGAACTTGATGAGAAAGTATTCTTTGTGGGGAGGTTTACTGTCTTACAGTGGTCTAGTTCTAGACGGTTTTCTTGTCCCGCAAATCTTACTCAATATTTTTCGGGGTTCAGCAGATAAAGCTCTGTCTCACACGTTTTACATTGGCACGAGCGCGATTCGGGTGGTGCCACATGCTTATGATCAGTATAGAGCTCACAATTATCCAACGTTCCATGTTAACGGGACATATTATTATGCGGATCATAATGCAGATTTTTACTCAACAGCTTGGGATGTTGTGATTCCATTAGGGGTTATTGCGTTGGCTGTGATCGTTTTTCTACAGCAGAGGCGTGGTGGCCGTTGGATCGTTCCTCAAAGATTCAGGGAATTGCAACTGTATGAAAAGGTGCCTACAGTTAACAATGAGTGAATGTTTTTTTTTTGTTTTGGGTAATAAACAATGAGTGAAGTTTAGATAGAGTCTTGGCAATGTATCTGTATTTATATGTTTTCAGTTCAATGAATCAGCAGAAGTTTAACTATCCCTTTTTGTAGCTTTAACCATTTATCAGTATCTTGTCGCTTGGTTTGCTGGATAAGGATTGATTGACTATTTGTCAAATGAAATCCAGTGTTTGAATTTCGATACTTAGGCAGTTAGGCTTGATCGTTGGCCCAATACTCGATCCACCATCCAATTAACAATTTATGAATTAGCGCAAGTTGCCATTTTAGACACGAACCTGATATAGATTAGGGTTTCAAGGTGTCAACCGGTTGGCCCGGTATGTTGGTCCGGGCCACTAACAGGCCCAGGACAAAAGTCTTTTAAACCAGGCCCGGACCCGCTAGAGGCCGGACCTAGAACCTGAACATCTTTAAACATTAGGCTGCAAAACAAATAAATACAAATGATAGCTCTAGTGGTCAAGGCGGAACGGAACCGGGTTCGAAACCCGCTATCGACTATTGGCCTTATTTCGATATTTATTTGTTTTGTAATTTAAAAAATAAAAATTAAAGGTCTTGAAATTTGAAACATTGGATCAGTTCATCAGTCCAGATCTCAAAACCCTTGAATAGTTAAAAAGAAAAAAGGTAGATTTCTTAGGACCATAAAGAAATCAAGCACAATAAAAATAAAAAGTGGCTCGAACAGGCCCGAATCAATAGCCCATGCCAGGATTGGGCTAACAGTATTCGGGCCAGTCTAGGCCCAACCGGGATAGTCCACTGTAAAGATTTAGTGGGCCGGTTCAAGATGGGCTTGGACCAACCGTTGACTCTTTTAGGAGGGTTAGAAATAAATAGAGTTTAGCGAAATAATATATTATTCAAACTTGTTAGACTAATTATCGAGTTTGAAAATTTGTGATTGAGATTAGGTAGAACCGCTTTTTACACACTTTATGCATTCTTATACTTGTTGAATAATAATCTTTTGGTTTATTTAAAGTTTGAAAATTATTTTAGAATGATGATTAGTTGAATATTGGACAATTCAAAAACACAGACATTACTTATTTATCAAAAGCTAATTATTTTCAATGAATAACTCATATAAAATACCTTTTCATGTTAAAAGCAAGGGTTAGCAATATGCCTTAAAAACTAAATAAAAAATAAATTGTATTTTTACTCTCGAATAATTTCTTCGTATTTGTATTTCATACGTGCACCTGTGAATTAATTTTTTTTCCCGTTCTCGTACTTTTTAGTTAATTTTTCATGATAACGTTTAAACAAAAAATCATAATATATTCGTATGTATTAAAGATCAACGTTTAAACAAAAAATCGTAATACATTCGTATGTATTAAATATCAAAATTTTCGCGCCCCTCATTTACTAAATTACAACTCAATCTTCATTAACAAGAAAATAAGAACTGCTGAAACAGTGAAACTATAGCTTGAACTCAGAAGAGTTCCAAAAACAGGATTGAAAAAACATTAAACATTAAACACGATCAAGTGATCTTAATCCTCAATCCTCAATCCTCTTATTACTTCTCATTCTTTACATGTAGTGCCGTGGCTTTGCACAAGGGGCAGCAGTTCTTCCGAATTAACCACTTCTTGATGCAATCCGCGTGATACTCATGTCCACAATCAAGCGTTCCGATAAACTCGTGTTCTCGATAAAGATCATCTAAGCAAACACAACATGCTTCAACACCTTTATCATCATCAGTGTCATCTGGAGATGGTAATCTCGTTTTCAATTCCCTCGCGATAATTTCTTCATTCAAATCATCGTTATTCGTATCGTTATAAACCAGATCTTCATTACTGTGTAGCTCCGGCGGCATGAAACTTCTAAACCTCGCGAGAGCGGAGTCGTTGTGGAGAAGATGTTGATTATCGTCATATACTCGACCGAAGTTTATGATGAGGTGATGTAGCTGAATAAGTGTTGCATTGTCAATTGTTGATAATTGCGGAGGAAGAGGAAGAGCAAGTCGTCGATCATCGGCCATGGTATAATATTATGCAAGATTTTCAGTAAACCCTAGATTTTTGGGAGAATTATGAAAAGAAAAAGGGTCTAAAAGTGATTATATAATATATCTATATATATATATATATATATGTATAGATCTCCATAAGACGTAAAGGTATTTTTCTACTTAAAAATTAAAATAACTCTTACCCTATCTTCGAAAACAAAATCAACAATTTTCGGAATTCAATTTCTTAATCATTTTTTTATTTCTTTTTGTTTTTGATTTTCCAAAATAGATGTTTTGTAGAATACAAACTCTACTTTATTTAACGTTGAATATTTTCATATTTCTATATGAATTCTCTTGAGTTTAACATGTTAATTATCTTAAAATATATCTATTTTGAAAGGATTTCAAAAAATGTGAAATTAATTTACAACTAAAATGGTTAATTAATAAAAAATAGGATATCGGTTTGAAATTTTTGAATAAAGGATTTGTATGAGAAAATACAATTAATTTAATATAATGAAGACATTTGATGATTTCTTTTTTCAGTTAAAAATTGGTGGGATGAGTCTTTTAGATTGAAAAATATTACGTGAATTGTTTTGGGCATAGAAGTTTATTTAAGGATTTTCGGGTAATTTTTCCTAGGCCTTTTATTCTAAACCAAAAGAATAAAAAGATTGGCGCTAGAAAAAGGGTAAAAGATCAATAATAATAATTGATGCAGTTCGAAATTTACACCAATAAAACGTATAAATCGAAATGCTATTTATACTCTAAAACTACTACGAAATAATATGCTAAAATACGTTAAAAAGACTTGAATTTACAAGATGAATAGAAATGATGAATTTCTATTAACTTTCTTGAGAGAAAATACAAGTAATATAGTGAAATTGTTAAGTGAATGTAAAGTATACATGAAATGAGTAAAATCTTCTTAAATATGGCCAAATGGCCGATTTTTCTCCTTCTTCATGGTGGTTGGGCGTTTCTTTTACTTAAAATATGCTGTTGGACTTTGACTTGGTCCACCCTTATCCCCTCGCCAGTTGTCCTTTTTGAGTCTCTATTCCATCTTCTAGCTATCCACGTTTCAGCTATCCATTTAATTCATTAGTAGCTTGACATAAGAGTACATTATTCTCTCAATACTCGATCAAATACTGCCTCATTAAAAACCTTACCAGGAAAACTCAATGGGATAAAACCTTGGTTAAGGGAAAGAAAGTGCAGGCTTTGACCTTGATCCTTCCTTAAGTCTCCAATTGTTTCGTCCGCCCAAGTGTTTCTCGGGGCCCAATTCGTACATAAGCCCAAATAGTAAATATGATATTTATGGCCGTATCAATAATAATAATAATAATAAATAAAAATAAATAATAATAATAATAATAATAATAATAATAATAATAATAAACCTAAAGCAACACAATCTAATGAGTTTTAGTTCATCTAATGATTAAATATTGGAATTTGAAAGGGTTAGTGTTACCTATAGTTCCCAAAGTATCAAGGTTGTTTCACTGACGTTCCTAAAGTATTTGTTTTGCTATCGTCTCTTAAGTTATATTTTCATCTCACTTTAGTCATTTCTGGTAATTTTTGACCGAACAATGGGTATTGAGTTGCGCTTTGGTTCACGGAGTATCAAATTTGTTTCACTTTGGTCCTTAGACCCAAAAAAATTGGATAATTTTTATCAGCAAAAATAGAATGTTCCAAGGGCAAGTATAAACGACATCAACATATTTCCGACCAAAAGAATTGAGAGAGGTGAAAATATAATATGTCTCACAGCTGATAAGGGGGAATTTTGATAATTTTTCAATTTTAGGTATTTTTGTAATTAAAATCGCATAGAGAGAAGTCTGCATAGTTTCTCAATGAAACTTGTAATCATGTATACCCCTTCAATTTTGTTTGATTACTTCAAAATATTAATCCTGCCTCTAAAACCAAGAATTCCGACTCCATTCTTGGACCATGTATAGAATTGAACAAGTATATATCTTGGTGGGGGGTTGGTTTCATATTCTTGTTAGATTAGAGAAAATCCCATAGGGAATTTGTATTAATGAGTAACATATTTATAAAGTTACATAGACTTGGTAAACAAGTAAACCCTTTCTAAACTATAACCAAGGAAAACTAAATACAAGGAAAGATATTCTCAGTTATAAAGATAAATACAAGAAAATATAAAATAAGGAAAGATCCTATGCTAATCTAAAAGATATATTCTAACACTCCCAGTAGTCGAAACTGGAGTTTCTCGAACACTGAGACTGGATTGAAAATCCAAGAGAAGCCGGGACGGTACTCCTTTAGAGAATTTTTTTAGTAGCATCTTTTATTTTCATTGCTTCTTGGTTGATAGATATAATTTTCAATGGATCTTGTATAAAGAATTGAGAAAGATGCTGCTAAAAAGAATGGATCTTGGGCCACGATAGAAGCAATTCCTCCTTTAACAAATCCCTTCACACCCATATCATGTAATCTTGTATAAAGAATTGAGAAAGAAAATAGAATGTAAAAATGGAAAAAAGGTAAGAATAGGGGTTGGAAATAGAGGTAAGATATATAGTGAGAGACATAGAAAGAAATATGAGAGAAGGAGAACATGTGAAGGCTGAGCAAAAAATGACGAAAAAAAATAAAAAAGGAGCCCCATAGATACAAAACCCAACTATAGGACTAGGCGCAACTGAAAATTAATCTTGCACATGAAATTTTGATGGGAAAAATGCCATATATACTTATACGTGTGGAATTTTTGTTTTTTTTTTTTTAAGATTCAGAGGAAAAAGAAAAGAAAAGAAAATAGGAGTTGAACAACTCGCTTCAACGCCATGAAAGTGGGTAAGAATTAGAGATGTGGAAATAATGAAAAAGAGAGAGAGGGAGAAAGAAAGAAGAAAGAAAGATTTGTTCATAGAAGCCACTACACGAAGAGTGGTGGGCTACCATTGTTATTTATGAGAAGGAGAGAAGAAAAAAAAATTAGGAAGCCGGATGGGAACGACGATGGTAGAGGCTAGAGGAAGCGATACACTATGAGGGTTGAGAGAAGAACCCCCTTAGCTTGATACCATGTTAGATTAGATAAAATCTCATAAGGAACTTGTATTACTGAGTAACATATTTATAGAGGAGAAAATTGCACTTTTGGTCCCACAGTTTTTGTAGGTGAGCACTGTTAGTCCCAAAGTTTACGGAACTTGCACATTTGATCCGCTCCGTCTATTTTGGACGGAATTGAGCGAGTGCGCTCATGTTTTCGTTAGTGGGGAGTGAACAAATGTTTTTGACTTACTATAGGCACGTGAGGGAGAATTGGTGGGAAAAACTCCCGCTTTTTTTCTACTTTCTCTGCCATTGAAGTAAAAGAGAGCTCCCCCCACCCCATTTTCACCTATTCCACACAGAAACAATTAGGAAAGAAGAAAATGTCACACTCATCTAAAAATTCGAACACAAGATCAAGGCTATGCGACTGTGGACATTTGGGCACGGTGAAAACTTCATGGACCAACGATAATCCAGGGAGAAGATTTTTGATTTGTGAGAGGATTGAATGTGGAAAGTTCAAGTGGTGGGATCCGCCCATGTGTTCAAGGTCTAAACCAATTATACCTGGTCTTTTGCGTCGTTTGAATAGGCATGAAGATGAGATGGCAAAGGTCGAATTGAAGATGAAAAAATATAAGAGGGCTTGCCTTATCCTCTTATCTGTGTTGCTGCTACAGCTTGTATGGATTCTTTTTGGTTGAAGTGTAGGGGTTTATGGGGTGCAAAGTAGGGATGAATCTGTAGTTTTCATGTGTGTAGGAACTTATGTGTAGGAACTAATATGTAAGTGGTTTTTGGCTTTTTCTAAGTTTGCAAGTGTTCTTATTGTTCTTAGCTTGGACGGATGAACCTGTTTTGTGTAAGTTTGTTAATGATGGTGTGCAATTGAAGATTGACTTTTGTTGATTTTATTTTTGTTGATTGGTTTGTAGTGAACAAAAGAACACAACCCTCTTCTAACTTTTTGTTAATTTGGTTCTGTAAAGTGTTTGTTAACTTTTTCTCAACATTCACGCTAAATTGGACAATACTCACAAGGGCACAACACTTATCATACATACAAAGTACAACTTGAACTAAAAAGGATCAAAGTTTCATTGGATTACATCAACACAAAACCAACCTTTTACACTGTTTTTATGGGATCATCATACAAATTGGACACTGTTTTTCCAACTGATGGGATCATCTCCACCAAACAATGGTCATCACTTAAATTCATTACAAAACAATGAATCAGGTGAACAAAACAACTTCCCAAAATCCCAAGACAAAAAAATCCCATTATCTACAAAAAAATATCCCCATCATCACACACCAAATCACTAAGTCTTCTTTTTTTTATCTGTCATGGCATCCTTTGATCCTTTCTGCTTTCCAACAGCAGCAACAACTTGACTTAAATTAGTCATTGTGGAAAATTTCTTCTCCCCTTTCAACAACACTGAGACTCCACTTAACGGGCTGTGCTGACATTTGAAGAGCATTGAGATAAAATTGGATGGCCAGGTGCAAAAGGTGCAGGTGCCCTGATGTTAACTCTATGCTGAGTTGATTGAGGTAGAAAATTATGCCCTAGTGTAGGCATCATTACAATGGGAGTACTTATGGGCGCTGTATCACTGGAAGTAGGCTGCACTTGGGGTTGGGGTGGAACTGCTTCAGACACTTCTGAAATGGTCCTCTTCCTTGCCTATAAAATGATCAATCAAGCACAAAAATTTAGATATGGTTAACTTAACAAACTTAGATTAACTTAACAAAATATAAAGAACAATAAAAACTTACAATTAACTTTGTTTTTTCTGCTCCCAAAGCACTCATGCCATGTTTGCATGGAATGCCACTCAGGTCCCATCTTCTACAAGAGCAAGAACTAGTATGCAAATTGACAATGTATCTAGAACTATCATAAAAACATGAAACCTCATAATTCTAGTTATTTGACTTAATAGCAATGCAATCTCCAGCCCTCTCCATGTTTTTGTCTATTATTTTCCTGATATTTGGACACACTTTCTTATTACCCCATCTTCTTGTTGCCATGTTTTTATTTTCAGTTAGCTTAGTCATTAAGTACCCTCTAATCCACTCAAGCATAGTGATTACTGGTTTCTCCCTAGCCTCAAGAATACTGCTATTAAATGACTCACAGACATTGTTTAATAGCATGTCACACTTTGAGAAAGTGCTAAAATGTGACTTGCTCCTTTGGCTAGGAGGCTTGTCATGAAACCCCTCTAAAGCCCTCTCATCTAACTCCCCCATTTCTTTCATCCTTACCTAAAAATCAGGTATTGTGGTTGCTGAAGCAGCATTCCACAGAGCATGTTTGTATGCTAAACCTTTAAACCCACCACTTGTTTTCATATTCCCAGACGAATGCCTAACACAATACCTATTGTCAACCCCTGGTAACACATTATGAAATGCAGGAATCAGCCCCTTTTGCTTATCACTAATGAATGTCTAAGCATCATCCCTTACCATATTTAAATCTTGCTTAAGCAGGGTCAAAAATCATTCCCAATTTTGTCTAGTTTCACTGGACACAACAGCGTAGGCTAAAGGGTACAAACAATTATTGGGGTCAATTGCTATTGCAGTGAGAAGTATACCACCATGGGGCCCTTTTAAATGGCATCCATCAACCCCCACAATAGGCCTACAGCCTGCCATAAAGTCGTGCTTCAGTGCATCAAAACAAATATGTAGCTTGGCAAATTTTTTCCTACCATCCTCATCTACCTCATCTTCCATCACTAAAATCACAGTAGAACCAGGGTTTGAAATTCTCAATTTCTGAGCATAGTCCCAAAGCAACTTATATTGATCCTCTGCCTTACCCTCTATGTTTCTTAAGGCTTTTTGTTTAGCTCTATATGCTTGATATCTTGATACTTTGCACGTTATCTCTTTTACTACATATTTTCTAAATCCTTTCATACTTCTTTTAGGATCTGTCCTAAAAAGACCTTTATATTTTCCTGAAATCCATCTAGAGTTTGCATTTTTAACATGATAAGTCCTTGCACACTTCTGTTTAGGTTGGTACTCTCTAACCTGAAAGGTATTCTCCCCTTTGACCCTAAGAACATTTATCCTCCAATCACAACCCTTCCCAAGACACTTGGCATATATTCTACTAGCATCATTTTTAGCAATTTTCAAATTTATTTTAGTTATAACTGCATGTAACTGCATGTGAGTTCACATCATCCCTAAAATGCTTTTTGGTACTGAAATACATCCCAATTTCAAATGTGGGCTTATATTTGTCAAAAGGGTCAGATGTAGGGAATTTCTCAATTTCTTCTTCATTAGACTCTACCCCACTATCAAAATCATCACCACTGTACACCATGTCCTCTTCTGAGTAATCATCAGATGAGGAATCATTACACCCTGGCACCTCCTCTCCCTTGGTTGCATCAACCCTCTGTGGATTCTTTTCTACTCCATTGTTTTCATCATTCATCTCATAATCACTTTCATGAAACTCATCAGCTGTCTCACTATCACTATCATCATCTTTCCAATCACAATCACTGTCATCTTCTTCACCCTCCCCTTCCCCCCACCACCCTCCCTTCCACATCTCTTATCTCCTTCACCCTTCCCTCCCCCATCAATACCCTTGTCCCTATTTCCACTCACATATTCATCAACATTGATGCACATGGGATTTTACACCAATAATATTTGTATATTATTATGCGAGAAATCGAGCATAAAGCAATAAAATGATAAGAAAAATAGAGAGTAGAAATATGCAAAGATGCGAAAAGTTGTAAGAGTTGTTTATTAATCATCAATCATGGATCTTTATACAAGCTAGATGACTTTTATACAATTTTGGTAAGCTAATCCTGCCGATTTCCTTCTTGCCGCTATTTATGGTAGCTGGAGCTATTTCTGGAAGGTTTGGGGATCCTGAAATTGTGCTGAAACGCGTTCTGTCAGGTCCTATTTTAGGAAGGCCGAATCTTCCTGGTTTGGTAAGAGTGTGACTGATTTTCCTTGATTGATATTTGATTGGAACTTGATTGGATATTGTCTCTTGATTGATTCATTTCCTTCTAAAGCTTTGAATTGGGCTCTACTCCTAATAATTGATTGAGGCCGAAAATATAAAGCCTTTGGGCCAAAATATACCAATAAAGTAGGAAGAATATGAAATATTACTTGGGTTTATCAGCTTGGCCCAATGGATAATATCGACCACATCAATAATCCCCTCAACTCTAAAGGTTAACTTGTTAAGTTGAAAGAGTTGTAAAAGAAATTTATAGGTGCCAAGCTGATAGTTTGAAAAATTCCTCCCGAATTCCCATCGGAATTTCCATGCTGGAAATCTTCCTGGATTTCCTCCTGGGTTTCTTCTTGGTTAAACGGCTATGCAAATGATGGCTAACTCCAGAAGCCTTTGTGAGCTTCCAGAATTTTTCCTTTGGCAGGAAACCCTAGGCCTCACGTCAGTTAATGAAATGAGCACGTTTGGCCTTCCCTAGGAATAGTAACTTTAGCAGCTTTTCTCCTAAATCTCCGCACCCTCATTATGGGAGTTTTTCCTTCCTGCCGCCATAATTGTCCCTCAATTTTTTGGGTAGGTACCACGTGTACGGTTAAGATGTCTCCCCGCCAAAAGAAAGTTTTATTTTTGATTTTTAACTTGCCTTTTTCGAAATTTCAAAAAATCTTTCTCTTCCATTTTTTTAAATTTCTGTTTCCTTGTTTTTCCCCATCTTCCCCTTAAAACCGATTTGTTCCACCTCCTCATTTTCTTCCATTTTCCATTAACTGGGCAGTTAATTCTCCAAGATCCACGTCGCCTGCTCTTCTTCATTAGGTATTTTCTTTTTCCTCCTCTTTGTTTTGTATGTTTATTTGTGTGTTGTAATCTTTGTTTGAAAGAATTCCTCTGTCACTGTGAAAAATTTGTAAAATATGTCCCATAGCACTCATCCTACCGCCATATCCTCCGATGATAACGCTGAGATAATTTCTCCTGTAATCGTTAATAATCCTCCTCCTTCAGTTGAAAATCCAATAGACGCTCCGATGGCCGTTCCGCCGCTGAATTTCGCGAACCCATCGTCGTCCCCTCGCTCTGTAGGCAAATCTTATAGTGCCCATCAACCAGGGGAAACTAAAGTAGATTCTTCCTCTTCTACCCCCTCGAACAGTCCTCACATATCAGATTTATCCTCTCTTCCAGCCCAACCAATTTCAGAGAGGCATTCCCCTGAGAGGAACCCTGAAATACCTCCTGAAATTCTTCTGGAGAACTTTGACCAGCCTGATCCTGACGCGCTGGACGAAGTAGCGGAGGAAGCTTTGAGTGCCCAGGAGAGGGTTTTGCTAACTGCGCCTGGAGCCCTATTCTGGATGGTTTACAGGTCCCGTTTTACTTCTCACCAGGAAAAGATTATTAGGGCCACCTATGGTATTCCTTCCAATTATCGCATTCTAGTTCCGAATGCCACCGATAGGGCTCACCTTCCTCCCTCTGGTTTCATGTATTTCTACCTTGTTCACCTCCGAGCCAGCCTGCGTTTTCCCCTCGATCCTCTTTATATTGTTGTTGGTCCTAAGTGGTATACGAAAGGGTCTAAAAGGGGGGGGGGGAGTTGAATAGACCCTAAAGTCTTTTTCAACTTTAAAAACTTTTGTATCACTTTGAAGTATTTGAACGCTTGGAAAGCTTAAGCGCTGGGTGCGGCGCTTGAGAGATGATGACTTAAGCACTAGTTTCAGGCGCTTGAGAGAAGTTAACTTAGACTTAGTGATTTCAACACTTACCAAAGTAGGGCAGAGTTTAGTCACTTAATCAGGGTTAGCACATCTGAAGTATTTTATAGCTTAGCGTTTGGTTTTTAATCAAAATAGTCGCTTAACCGTTTTAAACCTTTATCAAGATATATGCAATATAAATAGTAAAGCAATAAAACAGTAAATGACACAAGGTATTTGTATGGTTCACTGGGTGATGTAATCTCAGCTACGTCCTTCTTCTCCTTTTATCAGGGAGGATATTCACTAAGTCGATTATCGAAGAGTCACACAGAGACTTCTACAAAGTAGTGAGAGATTGGATATAGATCTCAGAACTCTTTGGTCACACAAATTTCAACTCCAATAAAGATCTTCTATCCCCTTGCTTCTTTCACCCAGAAATAGTGCAAGTTACACTCGATCTTGGAACTCCTTGGTCACATAGATTTCAGCTCCAATAAAGATCTTCTTCCACAAGCTTCTTTTACACAAAAATATTGCTTGTAAGTTAACAAGCTTTCTCACTCAGACGAAAGATGTTGAGGTTTTGGTCACGGGTTTGTTTGTTTTTGGTAAGTTCAAACAACTTGAGGATATCTCAATAATAGTGTAGGATCTTCTTAAGAAAGAAGTTTGAGATATTTGTGACTGTCTTTGGAATGGTTATGAAAAGCTTGAAAAGGTTTTGGCTATGAATTTTGTAGGCTTTTCTTTCAGCAAAGTTTGTATCCTTTTTGTGTCTTTTTGTATATTTTTGGCTATGAATTGTGTATGACTTGTATATCCAGATGTGTCATCATCTTAGGTATTTTGCTGAGGGGACCATTTATAGGTTTCTTGAGATTTTGTCCGTTGGACACAATTCGGATCTCGTTTCCCTAAACATTCTTGTGTTCTGACATTCCTAATTTTGGGCATATTTAATTGGTTAGGCATGTCCTTGGTTTCATAAATCCGACAGTCTTAGTCAAAAAGGTGGCTTGCCCATAAGTTATAGTGCTTATATTTTAATAGCACTTATCCGACTTTTAATGCATCTTGTCTTATTTCTGTTGGAAATAATTATCCGTTGATTCATGCATTTTTAAGTCTTTAATAACTTTGGTTTGAATCTTCAGGTTACGCTTGAGAACTTGGCGCTTGAGCCTTTTGGACGCTTGGCTTTGAAAGCAGTCTTCTACGTGCTTAAGAGACGCTTGAGATGAGTCTGTATCTTTACTTGTCTTTTAGACACTTGACCTTCAACTTTATCTTTGATAGACTCACTCAGAATTCTATCATTGACTTAGTGTTAAGTACTTGGTCTAAAATCCATAAATATCTTGAGCGCTAGTTTCATAACCTGAAACAGTCTTTTAGCGTTTGACGGACGCTTGAGACTAATCTTCATCTTCACTGTTACTTCAGATGCTTGATCTTCAACTTCATCACTTGATAGACTCACACAGAACTCTACTAGTGATTTAGTATCACACACTTAGTCTAAAATCTATAACGATAAAGTTACAAGCCTAATGAAATAAATGAGCTTTCAGACACTTATACAAATGTTCTATGAAAGCTTTTATACTTACATTTTTGGGGTCTAACATAAAATCTTAGTTGTCATCATCAAAACATCTAACATGAAATTCCTAACAATTGCCATAGCCAAAAGATTTAAGGTGCCTCTGAACCAACTTTCCCCAAATGCTATGAGGGCCATTGTTGCTTTTAATGTGTTGCTACATAGCTTAGGTCATCGCCCTACGGCCGAACTTTATTATTCTTACTTTTTACCCCGCTCGTCAGGGAGTGATTTGGGCGTATTCTATTTCACCCCCAGGAAAGAAGTTTATTTTTTCTCTTCCTATCCTTCCTCCGAGAGAAACTGGAAAAATAATTTTTTCTATATTGCCCCTCCTGAAGGAACCTACTGGGACTTTCCTCAGGAGCATATTGAAAGGTTAGAGGGTCCCAACCTGTATCCCCTTTTTTGCCGTCTTCCTTTTAACCAACGATTGTTGGACTACCTTAACTGGGATGAGTACGATGTGGGGAAGTTAGTGGATCCTCGTTTGTTGTACAATTTCGCCCTGAGTCCGGTTGAGGTGGACATGAGGGGTGAAACCATAGGTAGTTTTTTAGTTGGATATGTATGCTTTTATTGCTGTTTTTCTTCCCGTACTCTCTCTTGATACTGGTTGCGTGTTTTTTTTTGTTTTGTAGCCGAAATAATGGATGCTGCCCATCTTGCTGAATCAAAGCGGCGAAGGCAGAGGGTTTCAAGGGCTCTTCCTCCGGTCCTTCCTGCCGCTCCTGCTGCTACACCTCCTGTTACTCCGCCTGGATCCCAACTACCTGCTGGGCAAACCCCTGCCATCTCTCCTCTGGCCTCAGTTCAGGGTGCTCTTGCTCATGACCCTCCTGCCACTCTTAGTAGGGATTCCGCCAAAGTAAGGGAAATTGCTGCAGGAAAGAGAGCTGCTGACAGTTCTTTTGACAATCTTCCTCCAAAGTGCAGTAATGCCGAGGCTAGTCTGGCTTTTAGGGAGGTCATGTTTTCCCTGACTTTTAATACCACTGAGTCCCCTGCTCTTCGTACTCGCTCCCGTGCTTAGGACCTTCCCCAAAATTCAGTGCTAAAGAGCAAAGATTTGAGCGGCGCCCGTAGTTTTTTGAAAAACATGGCCAACTCGGTGGATCACCAGCTGCTGAGATCTCTCTCTACTCAGGAAAAGATTGATTGGCTAATTGAGATGTCTCCTAAGGTATGCCACATGTGCTTTCTCTTGGAAGTTTCCCGTTACCACTTTGTGCTATTTGATTATGCTTTTCCCCCTGTTTGCACAGTTCTTCCTCCTTTCTGGCCAAACTTTAATTGATGTTAGTCAATCCACCGAGGTGGATGATCTGAAAAGGGATCTAGCTAAGACGAAGAAACAAGTGGCTGCCTACTCCTCCCTAGAGCAAGTTTGGCAGAAAGAAAAGGAAAAAGCCCTTATGGACATACAGGAGCAGGAATTGCGTGCTGCTGCTTTGGAAGGAAGAGCTAGGGTCCTAGAGGATCAGCTGAAGAGCGCCCTAGAGCACCAGGAGCTAGAAATTCAAGATGCGATCCTCCAAGGTCGCCAGATGGGTTTGAAGGACTTTCCTCATTCCGCAGAGGGGCAAATATTCCTAGAGAAATACAGAGCAAAATTCTAGGCGTCCGGCGAGTTCCAGAACATGGTTGACGACAAGACCCTGGATTATTTTGAGAAAGGTTTCAAAGGATGCTGCTCCCAGTTTGCCGCTGCTGGTTATCCTCCTGCTGGGAGTAACACCACCTTCTTCGATATGGACGCCGCGATGGATATCGCGCTGTTGAAGCCTCCTACTCCACTAGCTGAGAATATTCCACGGGCACTTCCTCCTGTAGTTGTGCAGAAAATTAGCCCAAATCCCGGTCAGGTCACGAAAAACCAAGCTAATCCTCTAACTGAGGCTCCTGCTGGTGCAATGGAGAATGTAGCTGATAATACTCCTGTAGCTACAGAGTGATCTTCTTGCCTTTATGTGAGAAACAATCATCTTGTTTTGGCTAGGTCATGTGATGTCCTAGAGACAAATATTTTCTTTTATCGGTTTTTATTGCCCTGTGAGGCATGGGATGTTTGTTTTTGCTTTCTCTTTTAGATATTGGCCTTGTGAATATTTGAACAGTATTTCTATGATATCTCTTCATGTCTCTGTTTTGGAATTACTTGCACCTTTTGACTGCTAGAACGTAGATGCATGTGTGCTTATGCAATTAGTACCACATTATCTAAGAACATTTCAATGATTAAATTGGGCAAGTAGCTCATGCAGTTTCTCAGCTAGCTAGGTAGCAAGATAATTAGGACAAGCATGCCCCAAATAGTGAGTGTAAACACATGTATTGCATGGATAAAGAAGTATGTGACAAGAGTTTGCACACATTGGAGATGTGTTGACCTTTTAACTCCAGAAATTCTTCACTCCGTACCACAATTTCGTCCCCGGGCTTGCACCTGGCCAGTGTGCTACCGGGGGTTTTCCTTCTTTTTTCCTACCTTTTTTCCTAAATCCCCCTTATATCGCCAGGGAGTACGGGTGGACCTAGTATGTCTCACCCCATCCTAGGGATCAACCAGGAGGTTGTCCCCCACTTTTATCACTCTGATCCATCCTTATCTCTCCAAATTTAAGAAGTGGACTGAGAAGTCTTAGACTGAGAAGTCTCCAACCTTATTTCTTCTTTGACCATCCTTATTTCTTTTCCTGGAATGGGGCTAGGTGAATCCGCATCCGATTTTCTCCTGACTGGATGGATCTAGGCTACCCACCCAATTTTCTTAAACACCGTCTACTTCACACCACCAACGCCCCCTTTGTCTTCGATGTGTGTGAACGTGGCAATTTATACGAAATAAAAAGACGCATTTCTATAGGGCATACTTTCTACAAGACAAATCATACAATCAGCAGGAATTAATTTAAAAGAAAATAGCCATAATATTACTTAGCTTGTGTTGCATATTTTCGCCCTGCAAAGTTGGCTCACAAACTTCCTGACCACTCTCCTGATTAGAAAAATACAATGAATTTAGAAATACCGGACTGCTCTTCTTAGACGTAAAATCTCTTTAGGTTCTGGACATTCCAAGGGCGGGGAAGTTGCTTCCCTTCTCCGTTTTGCAGCTCATAAGATCCTTGTTTTAGCACTCTAGTGACTTTGTATGGACCGTCCCAGTTAGGCCCTAGTTTCTTCACTGCGTGAGTGGCCTCTACTCTTTTCAGGACAAGATCCCCTACCTGGAAATTCCTCTCCCGGACCTTGCTGGCCTGGGACCTTTGGATGCATTGCTTGTATAGTTCAATGCGTAGATACGTCCTACTTTTTCCCTCTTCGATCATATCTAATTCTTCTCGCATTCTTGCTTCATTTTGTTCCACATCAAAATGCTCGATCCTGAGGGTCGGTATCCTGATTTCAGGAGGTATCACAACTTCCGTGACGTACACTAACTGGAATGGGCTTTCTCCTGTGGTGGTTTTTGGGGTGGTCCTGTAGGACCATAGTACAGAGGGTAATTCGTTCACCCAGCTCCCTCCTGCCTCCTCCAGCCTAGTTTTCAGTCCTTGTACTAGAATCCGATTGGTGACTTCCACTTGCCCGTTTGTTTGGGGGTGAGCCATCGAGCTGAATCGCTGCTGAATTCCTAGGCCTTTACACCATTCTCTTAGTTTTGCTCCGCTAAATTGTCTTCCATTATCGGCTATGATCTTCCTTGGGATGCCAAATCGGCACACAACATTTTTCCATAGGAATCACATTACTTCTCCTTCTGTGATTTGAGTTAGCGCCTCCGATTCTACCCATTTGCTGAAATAATCCACCACGACTAGAAGGAACTTTTTTTGGGCTTTTGCCAGAGGGAAGGTCCTACTATGTCCATGCCCCACCTAGAAAAGGGATAGGGGACACTAAGGGAGTGCAGGTACTCAGTTGGTCTATGTATAAGGTTGGTGTGCTTCTAACATTGCTCGCACTTCCTTACTAGCTCGGTTGCATATCCCCTAGCGCTCGGCTAGAAGTACCCTGCTTGTAGAGCTTTTCCTGCCAAAGATGCTCCTCCTATGTGGCTGCCACAGCATCCCTCATGAATTTCCCTTAGGATATAGTCTCATTCCTCCTCCGAGACACACTTGAGGTATGGCTGGACGTAACCTCTTTTATATAGCACACCCTCTATCGTAACAAAATTTTCTGCCCTGACAAGCATCCTTTGCTTATTATATTTGTCCTTTGGTAAATCTCCCTTGGTGAGATATTGTATGATGTCCTTCCTCCAGTCCATGATTTCCCCATTGTTCATAACCTCCTTCTCCGTGCTCGGCTTAGCTACTGCCTGAATGGTGATTTGCCTGGTTTTACAGTCCGTGACTGCACTTCCTAGCTTCGATAGGTAGTCTGCTTTGGCATTCTCACTCCTGGGGATTTGGTGTATCTCTAGCTTAGTAAAGTTTTTCCTTAGTACTTCGATTGTTTTTAAATATTTTGCCATCCACGCCTTCTTGACCTCGTAGGTGCCCTCTATTTGCTTAGTCACTAGCTGAGAGTCTGAATATACAATTAAATTTTTAGCCCCCCCCCCCCTTTGAGGGCCATTTTCAGTCCGATGATTAGGGCTTCGTACTCTGCCTCATTGTTACTGGCCTTAAATTCAAATTTTATCGCATATTCCAGCTGGTCTCCTTCAGGAGTTGTCAACACAATTCCAGCTCCACTTCCTCCAAGAGTGGCTGATCCGTCTACATGAAGTAGCCAGACCTTTTCCTTGTTATCTTCTATAAGTTCAGGCCGAGTCATCTCCGTAACGAAATCAGCCAAATCCTGGGCTTTTATCACAGTCCGAGCTGAGTATTCAATCTCGAATTCACCTAATTCTACCGCCCATTTTATCAATCGTCCTGAATTTCCTACTTTTCCTAGCACCATTTTCAGCGGCTGGTTGGATTTCATGATGATTTTGTGCGATAGAAAATACGGCTTCAGTCTCCTTGCTGTGATTACGCGGGTTAGCGCAAATTTCTCAATTTCTGAATATCTAGATTCTGTATCACTTAGCACCTTGCTGATGTAATAGATTAGTATTTCTGTCCTGCCTTCTTCCCTGACCAGCAAGGAGCTAATAGCCTTCTCAGCGACCGATAAGTATAATATTAAAGGCTCTCCCTTCATTGGTTTGGTCAACAAAGGCAATTGGTTCAAGTATTCCTTCAGCTCCCTGAAAGCTTGTTGGCATTCCTCTGTCCACCTGAATCCTTTCGTTTTCCTTAGCACCTTGAAGAACGGTAGGCTCCTTTTTGCCGACCTGGAGATAAAACGGCTAAGTTCTATGACTTGTCCTGTTAGCCTTTGTACCTCGTTGACATCTCGGGGCTCAGTCATATCCTGAATAGCCTTGATTTTTTCTGAATTGACTTCTATCCCCTTTTCCGTAACCATGTAGCCAAGAAATCTCCCTCCCTTGATTCCAAAGGTACACTTTGCAGGATTTAATTTCATTCTATATCTTTTCAATGTTTCAAATGTCTGCTGCAGATCCTCCACATGGGTGTTTGTCATCTTGCTTTGTACAACCATGTCGTCCACATATACCTCTATATTCTTGCCTATTTGGTCTTTGAACATCATATCCACCAGTCTCTGGTATGTTGCTCCCGCATTTTTTTAACCCAAATGGCATGACTACATAGCAGTAGGTGCCGAATGAGGTGATGAAGCTGAATTTTCTCCTATCCTCCACGTCCAGGGGAATCTGGTGGTACCCGCTCTGAGCATCCATCGTGCTAAGCAGCTCGAATCCTACTGTTGAGTCCACTAGTTGATCAATCCTGGGTAGTGGGTAATGATCCTTTGGGCAAGCCAGGTTGAGATGAAGTAGATGGGACTCCTTGAGCACGTTGCTTGGCTTCTTTTCATAGTCGGCGAGCTATTTTTTCAATTTCAGGATCGTATTGAAGTTCACCTGCACGAAGAGATCGAGGCATAAAACAGAACAAGCAACAAAAATTAACTATATAATGAGAAATAAATCTCAAAGCACCAATCCCCGGCAACGGCGCCAAAATTTGATGGGTGTCGAATCCAAACAAAAATAATTCCTACTCCTAAATTTGTAGATAGTGATTAGCAGGGTCGAGTCCACAGGGATTGGTTCAGATTTAATTCTCAATAAACGAATCAAATAAAAGAGGGGGATTTGTAATAATCGATTAAACTAAAATTAAAATAAATAACAAAAATTATTAAAATCAAGAGATGCAAAATTAAACAAGTAGAATAAATCAATATGTAGTGAGATTCTAGCCTAAGGAGTTATCTCCGTTTTGATTCCAATAGTTGATCCTTGATGCAAAGATACTTCAATGTTCATGAATAAATTGGCTATAGTTATTAACAAGCTCTAACAACCTAGTTTCTCCTTAATTTATCGATAACCAAAATAAGCTCTTTGATTATTTCTCTTATTGATTAAACAACCCTAAATAAGCTCTTAGGATTTAATTTAACAATAGCATTAAGAAATAGAGAAACATCAATTCCAACCAACAAACTCGCAAGCTCGGTTCATTTAGATTAGATCACATATTCCCATAACAACAATCGAAAACTTGTCCATAATCAATGTTATTAACTGCCACAAATATTAGAATTGACCAAACAATTACGGATTTGGGATTCTAAATGACTATTTACTATTCCGACAATCAAATAACGGGCCCTTATTATTTAATTAATCAAAATAATAATTTCAACGAACACAGAAAATATGCAAATATTCAAGAACAAAGAAGGAATAAATATAAATTAGATCTCACAACTTTTGTAGAATCAAAACTTCAATAATCCTTGGCTAGAACTTGAGTTTTTAGCAATACATCTTGAAAGAAATAAAAACGCAGAAATTCTTCTTCTTCTCCATGAAAATAACGTGTAATATGATAAAGTGTGGAAGTGATCCTAAAATTCCAGCAATTCTAATTATATATACCTAGCCAAAAGACTTCTAACTAAAATAAAACTCTAATTCTAAAGGAATAAGGAAAATACTAATAATACTCCTAAATGAAATAGGAAAGCTCCTAAAAAATAGGAAGACTCCTACAATTTGATGTGTCTTCTTCTTTTTCTCCATTTTTTTCTTCATTTTCTTCTTCTTTCAAATTTCACCTATCAAAATAAAAATCATAATAAATATCTATAATTTAAACTCAAATACTAATAAAAGAATAAAGGAAATATATGTAAAATATGCATAAAATGCATACTAACACACATCCTCCATTTGGATCCTCCCTTAGGTACCAGCACCATGTTGGAGACCCATTCTGGAAATTGTATCTCCTCGATGTGCCCTGCCTTTAGCAGCTTATCTAATTCTCCCCTGATTACCGCGTCCTTCTCTTGTCCAAAATGTCTCTTCTTCTGTAAAACGGGTTGTGCGTCAGCATAAACATTGAGGTGATGCTCGATTACGGCTGGGTCTATTCCTGTCAGGTCGTTAGGCAACCAGGAAAAGATCTCGGCATAATCTTGCAGTAATTTTATAAGCCTTTCCTTCAAATCCTCCTCCAGGTGGGATCCAATCTGCACTATTTTAGAGGCATCTCCCGGTATGATTTCAACGTTCATGAGTTCTCCAATGGGCTCCACGTGCACGAATATCCTTTTGTCTGCCTCTCTTTCTCCTTTTTCAGTCTTTCGCTTTTTGTCCTCCATTGTTCTATCTCCCTTTTTCAGCGATGTCAAGTAACATTTTCGTGCTGCATGTTGGTCTCCTGCAA
The DNA here is from genome assembly GCA_019426215.1 of Buddleja alternifolia. NCBI lineage: Eukaryota > Viridiplantae > Streptophyta > Magnoliopsida > Lamiales > Scrophulariaceae > Buddleja > Buddleja alternifolia. The sequence continues at coordinate 24,033 of WHWC01000327.1, read as the reverse complement.
CTTCTCCTACCCCCTGGGGTGTAGGAAATTTGATTTTCATGTGGGGGACAGATATCAAAGCTCCGAATAGTACTAGAGATGGTCTTCCTAAAATGACATTGTATGCTGAGGGCGTATCCACCACCAAGAATTTCACCAACTTAGTCACTCTGTTGGGAGGTTGTCCTAGGGACATGGGCAGTGTGATTTGTCCCATTGGCAGAACCGATTCTCCTGCAAAGCCATACAATGGGGTGTTTACTGCTTCCAGCTTGGCATCTCCCAGAGTCATCTGCTGAAATCCTTGATAAAAAAGGATATCTACAGAACTCCCGCTATCAATGAATACTCTCTGCAAGCTATAATTAGCTATTGTGGTGGTCATAACAAGAGCATCATTATGAGGCATCTGGATGGTGGAAGTATCCTCCACGCCAAAGCAAATTTCCTCCTGCGGACGTTCCTGGCTGACGTTCAGGAAATAGGCAGGAGCGCTTTCCACCTGTCTTGCAATCCTTCGTAAAGCTCTTCCTAATTCCGGTCCTCTAGATATCATGTGAATCGTCGCTAGAGGTTTGTTTCCATCTGTGCTGGGGGAAGTTCTCCCATTGTTACCTCCTCCAGGAGAGTTGGCTTCGAGAGGTTGGGGAAAATGTCCCTGGTTTCCTGATCCCACTCTTTCTAATCCTCTTCCTGAAACTCTTCCCCTACCTCGCCCTGGGAACCAGGCCGCTCTTCTTCCTCTGCCCACAGGTCCATTGTTGTTGCTATTTTCAGCTGTATTATTATTTATTAAGAATTCTTTCAAGTTGCCTATTTTATTTAAGCGTTCCAGTTCCAGAGCTAATGCTCTACAATCATCCGTGTGGTGACCCGCCTCCCGATGGTATCGGCAGTAAGGTCGGTTAGAAGTGCTTTGAGAGTTACTTCCTGGACTAGCTGACCAACGTATTAGACCCTTATTCTCTACTTCCATCAATTGTTGTGTTAACGTTCTCGGTAGCGGGAGGGGAGGTCTGAATGAGACTCGCCCTCCAGTCATAGATCCTTGGGAATACCATCTCCTTGCTTCTCCGCTCCTGGGATTTCCCTGATTTTCTCCCTCTCTCCGCTCTTTCCTCATTTTTGCCCTCCTGGTTAGCTGGGCATTCTCCATGTTAACATACTTGTCAACACGACTAAGTAACTCATCGAAATCTCCCGCTGGTTTTTTAGTTAGTGATTTGATCAAATCTCCATCACGTAAGCCTTGCGTGAATGCACTTATTTTTAGATCGGTAGTAGCCGATGGCACCTCCAGGGTGGCAGCATTAAACCTTTTTACGTAGGATCGTAAAGTTTCCTCGCCCTTTTGTTTTATGTTAAAGAGGCTTAGCGGGGTTTTCTCGTGCCTTTTGCTGCTAGCAAATTGATGGAGGAATTTTGTGCTGAACTCCAGGAAGGATCCAATGGATCCTTCAGGCAGCTGATTAAACCATAATTGTGCGGACTTAGAGAGTGTTTTCAGGAACATTCGGCATTTGATGGCGTCCGAGTATCTATGTAACAGAGCGTAATTCCTGAAAGTGTATAAGTGGTCCTTAGGATCTGATGTACCATCGTAGGTCATCATGGAATAAATTTTGAAATCCCGCGGTAATTTTTCCTGCATTATGGAGCTAGTAAACGGGATTCCCCGATCCGTGTGTATCTTTCCTCCAGCTATCCTTTTTTCCACTTCCTCCATCCTCCTTGCCATGAGATCCCATTGGTTTGCCATCTCCTTGGTTTTCGCACATCCTCCTGAGGAGCGAACTTATTTGTGGTTGTTGACCTCCTCGTCGAGATCCTTTTTTCCTCCCTGTCCTAGGCGAGGGCCCCAATTTTTCGTACCATATTTTTCCTCGTGCTTAGGGAGTAACCCCTCTTCCTGGAACCTTTCCTAAGGGCCTGCGTTGAGTGGGATCCCATCATCTTGGATTCTCTCCTCTTAAAAGTCAATGCGCCGCATCTGGCGGCCTTCCTGGGCAGGATATTTCCTGGGGGGTTCCCCCTCTCCTCGTGTATTCACCTGCTCAACAAAATCCATTCTACCAGCCCATTTTCTGGAGTGAATTCCAGATCAACAAGAGTATTGTTGTTTCCAAGTACTTTCTGTACCGAATTTCCTTCCATCCTACCCGGACCATGCGGATTCGGGTTTTCCTTTGCGGCCTGTACGGCCGCGCCAATTAGTTCCTGCAATTGCGCCTTAGTTAAGTGATAAAAAGGTGCAACCTGCAGGGAGTTTTTCATCCCTACAACTTGCGTTCCGGGTGATGGAGAAATGCCATTTTCGCCAATTGAGATTCCACCCCCATGTGCTATGGAGGTCTCCTGCATTTCGCCGATCAAACGCCTAACCAGGATGGCTGGAGTTTCAAGAGCGTTGTGGCCTCCCGTCGCCGGGAGCAACGCCTCTTTATTCCCCACCACATCTAAAGTTCCGTCCGCGTCCTTAGTATTGAGACCTGCCATCAAGCTTTCTAAAAAGAAAAGAATAATGATGAAAAATGTACCTCACGCCTTGAAGCTCAATTTTCCACAGATGGCGCCAATTGATGCATGTGGGATTTTACACCAATAATATTTGTATATTATTATACGAGAAATCGAGCATAAAGCAATAAAATGATAAGAAAAATAGAGAGTAGAAATATGTAAAGATGCGAAAAGTTGTAAGAGTTGTTTATTAATCATCAATCATGGATCTTTATACAAGCTAGATGACTTTTCTACAATTTTGGTAAGCTAATCCTGCTGATTTCCTTCCTGCTGCTATTTATGGTAGCTGAAGCTATTTCTGGAAAGTCTGGGCATCTTGAAATTGTGTTGAAACGCGCCCTGTCAGGTCTTATTTTAGGAAGGCCGAATCTTCCTGGTTTGGTAAGAGTTTGACTAATTTTCCTTGATTGATATTTGATTGGATCTTGATTGGATATTGTCTCTTGATTGATTCATTTCCTTCTAAAGCTTTGACTTGGGATCTACTCCTAATAATTGATTGAGGCCGAAAATATAAAGCTTTTGGGCCGAAATATACCAATAAAGTAGGAAGAATATGAAATATTCCTTGGGTTTATCAGCTTGGCCCAATGGATAATATCGACCCACATCAAACATAATCATCCACAGTTCTATAAATATCATCACTCCAATCCTCAATAACAGGCTCATTGTGGGGGTGGGGCTCAATGACAGGCTCATTGTGGGGGTGGGGCTCAATTACAGGCTCATTTGGAGTAACCTCTGTATCAGAATCAAATAAAGATAATTGGGCATCTAAATAGAAGGTCAATTCACGGCCTTTGGTAATATAATCATTACACATAATTTGTATGTCTGTTAGAAAGCACACCTCATATAATTTACCTCTACTTTTATCAAGTCTATAGATTTTTTTACTCTCAAAGTACCCCAAACCTTCACACATCTCATTCAAAATATCAATACACAAAGACTTTACAGGCACATAATCATATACACTTACAATCCCTCCTACATACTCTTCACTAGGTTTAGTGATTAACTTCCCACCATGATGAAACCTTACTGTAACATTATGCCCTATTTCATCTGCACAAAATAAAAATAAAAATAAAAATAAACAACATTATCAATCGATTAAAAGCAAAGACACGAGACATGTCGGTCACTTATACCAAAAATAAAAAATAAAAAAATGAGACATGTGGGTCACTGCATATTCAATGAAAAAACAAGAACACAAAGAAAATGACAAAGAAACATTTAAAAAAGCAAAACATACAAATCGACATGAATGCATACATATAATATACACCAAGGGACCATCTGGGACCACAAATCTGTTGTTTAATGACAATAAATCATCATACCATATTAGGGTTCAAATACAAATTGAAAATGTTACTAAACACCATTTCCTATATAATACTAACAAAGCCGCATCATATTAACACCATAACACAAAAAAAACCCATCACAGATTGAAGACACTTACTGTACTTTGGGGGTGGCTGGTCCGCAAGCCTATGAAGCCTCAACTTCATCTTCAATCATTCTTTCCTACTTCAATTTTGTAGTGTTTTAGCAGTTGTTCTCAAAGATTTGAAGAACAATTTAGAGGGCAATGGGTAATCTTTTCAGAGTCAGGAATTTGGGGGAAGATTTGAAGAACAATTTAGGTTTTAAGTTTAATGTTTAATTTGGAGATAATTTGTTTATTCTGGGAGTTTTAGATTCCAAGGCTCACACCTGTGGGTCAAACGTGTGCAATATGAACATTTGTTCACTCCCACTAACGGAAACGTGAGCGACACTCACTCATATCCGTCCAAAATAAACGGAGGGGACCAAAAGTGCAACACTTTTTCATCCAGTGGGATCAAATGTGCAAGTCCCGTAAACTTTGGGACTAATAGTGCTCACCTACAAAAATAGTGGGACCAAGAGTGCAATTTTCTCATTTATAGAGATATATGTGCTTGGTAAACAAGAAACCCTAATTATAAACAAGGAAAAGATAAATATAAGGAAACATAAGAAAACCTAAATTAACATAAATACTAGAAAGATATGGAAATATATTATATTATCTAACAATTTTGAAATTGCACGTACGCTGTCGAGAAAATTTGAAGTCTCGCCCCCCCCCCCTCCCTCCCCTTCCCCTCCTAAATCTGTCCCTATCTTTGTTAGTTAAAATTAGTATTATGCCCGTATAATAAACGTATGTATGTATATTAAAAAATACCTCTATTTTCTGTATGTATTACGAAAATTACGAATAATACTCGTACTTTGGAGTTGAACCGTTCAGTACAAATATCTTACGTATCCGGTATTAACTTGATGAAGAATGCTCTACATTTGGCAAAGAAAATATTATTTTCATTTAAAATTTGAAAATTATTATAATATTAATTGAATATTATACTATTGAAAAACCCAGACGTTAATAATTATCAAAATATTAATTACTGTCCATTAGTGATTCAAACAAAATATTTTTTATAATTTAAAAACGAGTACAAGCAATATACATTACAAAATAATACAAAAATAATATTTTATAATTTATTTTTATTCATATTTTACCTGTATGGTTACTAATCAATCCGTTTACTTCATGTTCCCGTATTTTATAGTCGATTTTTTTACTGTAACTTTTAACGAAATTTTGTAATATACTTATATGTATGAATACCTATTTTTTCCTATCATGTATTTAACTAACTAGGGTATAAACTAGCTTAGTTATCCAATTTCTCAATATTGTTCATACACATAACTCTCCGTCTGCTACTTCTAAATTTCTAATTAGGTTATGTTTGAATGGAATGATTTGGATTTTAGGAGTGGATTATAAGGAAGTATTTCAAATGACTTTAGTCAACCATAAATTGAGAAAAAGTGAAAATGACTCAAAATAAGTGCCAAATGATTTGAATTTTTTCACAACTTGAGATAATATAAAGAAATTCATTGAATTTGTTGATAAAACTAAAATTCATAATGATTTAGGCCTTTAATCCATATTCCAAAGACACCGTCACAGTTTTTCAAGGTTTGCGAATGAGCACATATGTCTACCTATATATTTTTTTTGAACAAATATATCTACCTATATGATAGAATGATACGAAAATCCATTGGGTGAAAGATATGACAAGAAAACTACACTATCACCATTGCCAAAAAATAAAATAAAAAATCTAGTACCATAATTAACTGAAAAATTCTAATTTATTCAATTAATGTAATAAGAAAATACACAAATTTTCTTTCCCTCCAACTGATGCAAATTAACAAATATCCAATATACTTAATCAAGCAACAGTAAATAGAGATAGAGCGTATTGAGACCTCAAATCCATGTTCACTATATATCATCATTTGTGTACTCAATTATACGTGGACCCCATAGAATAAATGATTCTGTTTGTCTCGACACTTTAAGTTTAAGTAGCTTTTAAATATGAAGCGCAGTGAATTTGCACAAGGGGCACGAGTTGTTTCGTGTTAGCCACTTACTGATGCAATCGGAGTGGTACTCATGTCGACAATCAAGTCTTGCAATCGTCTCGTTTTCTTGGTAAAGATTATCGAAACAAATAGCACAAATTTCTTCCTCTTCAACTATTGTCTTATCATCATCATCATCTGTAGATGGTTTTGTCACATCATGGATAATTCTTGTTTTCAATTTCGACGCAATAATTTTTTCTGTCAAACCACATGAAGTCATCGTAAGTTCTCGAACATCCCCGAACCTTGTGATATTTCGATCTATCCCATCTGTATTATAATCTGTAACTCTAATATTACGCTGGTAGCGAAAAGCGTCTATGAGATTCACGTAGAATGAACTCATACGCCCTTGATCATCATTGAGATGTATACAGCTGAAATTTCTCATGAACTCATATAGCCGATCCATGGATGTTAGTAGTGAGGTTGGTAAAAAGAAAGTGAAAGATTGCTAGTTTTATAGTATAATTTCTCTTTCGTTAGTTTAAGAAGAAGTTCAACTAAATAAGACGTTTCGAAGCATTAAAGTTCCTTAAAGTTTCCTAACAGGAATAGAATTTAGTAAACAACCTAGAATAAGGAAAGGTATGTGTATCATATATGAATCTGATTAATTTGCCAAATATTATTTGTACGTTCTTATCCCTCAAAAGTAGAAATGGTTTCTAGATTTTCTTTCATATTTTATTTCAATCATGCGGTTTTAACAAAAAGTTAATGTATAGAAATAAAGGAGAGTTATACTTCTGATTAGGGGTATAAGGCGACCTGAGCCGGTGAGCCGAGCCTTGTGAGTCAGCTCGATTGAAGCTCGGCTCAAGCTCGAGATGTCTCGAGCTCGGGCTTATTGATAAACCAAGCTCGAGCTTCCACTTAGGTGTTCATAAGCTCGCGAGCAGGCTCACGAGCTTTTACATGTTAATTTATATATATATATATATATATACACACACACACCTGTGTTTACTTATTATATTCAAAATTATACATTATTTTTAATAAAAATAAAACTAAATAAACATTTCACCTGCTAAGTGTTAAGTTGGCAGTTAACACTTAGCAGGTGAAATGTTTATTTAGTTTTATTTTTATTAAAAATAATGTATAATTTTGAATATAATAAGTAAACACAAGTGTGTATATATAATTTTGCAATAATAATAATAATTAAGAAATCACGAAATAATATATTTAAAAAAAGTATAAAAGTACTTTTTCCATCTAAATTTTTCATTCTTAATTATAATATTTCATCCAATGAAACTATTGGCTTTCACATTATTCATCTGTCATATTCTCATAATGAAATTTAGAATAATACGCATATATTTTTGTAAAGAATTAATTGAACTTAAAGATAACTCAGTATACGCATATCGAAATTTATGTAACCACATCACATAAGCAATATTTTATCCACTTTTTTTTTTCTGAACTATAGTGAATAACTACTTAAATTGTGAAATTTAAGACTTGTCGAGTTATACCAAAATTCTAGTTTTGTTACGATGATTAAGAACAAAAGGGAAAACTAATATAAGATATAACCCTAAACCTTAAGTTCTAAACCCTAAATCTTAAACCCTAAACTCTAAACTTAGAATTAGAACGTTATATAGAAATACAAAGACTCAGAATCATAGGTTATGTTTGGTTACGTTTTGAGATGGTATTTTGGTGAGAATTATTGATGAAAATTTTATGGGGACACGTGCAATTTTGATGGGATAATGTTTGGTTATGTTTTGGGAGTTGGTTTTTGAGTGATTTTTTGGTGAGATAGTGTTTGGTTTTGTTTTCAGAGGGAACATCAATTACTGTAGCTGTCAAATCATGTAAGTTTTTATCTGTCAATAATTAAAAATTATAATATAATATTGAGATTGAAATAATTATTATATAGATAAATATATATGTATATATGTAAGTAATAGTAGTGTGTGTATATATATATATTAGTGTACATATATATATATATATATATGTGTGTAATAGTAGTAATAGTAGTTTATATAAAATTAAAAGAAAAGTATATATATATATACACACACACACACACATATATATATATATAAGTAATAGTGTTGATAATTGTTAATATATAATTAAAAGAAAAGTATATATTCATATATATATATATATGTATCAGTGTGTGAGAGAGTGCGTGTAACAGTGTGCGTGTCTGACTATGTGTGTGTTTCTGTGTGTGTAATTGTGTGTGCGTGTAATAGTGTGTGTGTGTGACTGTGTGTGTGTTTCTGTGTGTGTTTGTGTGTGCGTGTAACAATGTGTGTGTGTGCGCTCAAACTGTGTGCGCGTGAGAAAGGGGTGTGAGGGGGGTTGGGGGGGATTGGGGAAGACGATGAACAGTCCCCCCCTCTTCTTTTTTCTTTTTTTTATTTAATTTATAAAAAAAATATTAATAAGTAATTTATTTTAAAAATTATTAAAATACAATCCTATTTTTAAATAATTAGGTCACTCCTACTACAAATCAATTACCAAATCCAAACCAAAACTACGAAATAAGAAACCCTTGCTTCAAGTCACTATTCACGCTGTCAAATCCGCGTTGACCACGCGGTTGACTCGGTCAAACCCGAGTTGACCGTGGTCAAATTGCCTTTGACCGTCCCAAGACCTTTTTTTTCCACATAATATACATTAAGAAAACATACACATATAAATATAGGTAACACACGTGCATTTCTCGATCCACACACACAATCAAAACACAAATTTAGCAATGAGATAAATTATACACAGCCACACACATAAAAAACTAGTAAAACTTTAAAATAATATGTACAAATAACATATATATGTATATAAATATCGATATATATATAAATCCAAATATTTTCACTATAACTAATTTGAAAAACAAAATCTGAAAGTTTTACTTTAGAAAACTCCACAAATTTTAATCTATGTTTTATCAATACTATTTCTCATGATAGAATTACAAACAAACAAACTTTTTTCTATTTTAAAGTTTAATGGTACACGGTCAAAGATATGACAAAACATTACAAAAAAATATTACAAAAAAATAAAAAAGACAAGGTCAAAGAGAAGAGAAAGAGTGAAGAGAGAGAGAGAAAGAGGAGAGGGGGATAGAGAGAGGAGAGAGAAATTTTTTGTATAAAAAATAGAGGAGAGAGAATGAGATAGGGGACAAAGTGAGAGAAAGATGAAAAATAATGATTATGTTTTTTTGGATGAAAAAAGTTGTGTATTTTTGATGAAATATTGTGTGAAACAAATATTGTTTGGTAGGAATTTTGGACTAAATATGACTTGAAAACATAACCAAACATAGCCATAACTTTTCATTTACATGAGATATTTTTGTTAGCCAAAATTTCGAGCTTAGCTCGAACTCGAACGGCAAATCAAGCTCAAGCTTGAATGAGCCAACGAGCCGAGCTCGAGCTTTGCTCATTTGTCCCGAGCTCGACCTTGACCTCGACCTCTAAAAACCGGGCTCGCTGATCTCGAACTCGAGCTCGAGCTCAAATTATCTGAGACAAGCTCGAGCTCGAGCATGTAAATTTTACAAGGCTCGGTTCGTTTACAACCCTACTTCTGATCCCTAATTACTAAAATAATTTTGGTCTCCCATTTATAAAACTCCTTAAAAACAGATTTGGTCCTTAACTTTCCGTCCAAAAGCTAGCTGAAGGAGCTCAAATTGGGGGGGGCGGGGGGGAGGGGGGGGGGTTGAACCTCACTTCATTTAATCATTTCAGTAAAAACTCTACGTGCCCAAGTAAATTCTCTCAAAATAACACCATACGAATTATAATCTAACCCAAATTTTCTTACAATTTTTGTAAACTTTAATATTTTAATATTCTCAAATTTTATGAACCATAATTACAAATTTTTTGCTGTAATTTGACAAAACAAAGATGGACTTTACGAATTAATGTTTTCAGAGCAAAAATAGATTCCCCAATTTGAGCTCACGTGGGGCCACTCCATTATTTTTTGGACGAAAAGCCAATGACAGAGATCAAATCTATTTAAAATTGGAACATTCAAGATTATTCTTGCCGAGTCTGATAGATAGAGAACCAAAACTATATTAATGGTAAAGTTGAGGGGCCAAAAGAATAATTCTCCCCTATATAAAAGTTATAAGATATACCAATAAAAACTAATTATGATTTCGTTTGTTCAAAAGGAAAAGGGTTGAATACAATTTAGACTCCTAAAATATAATTCATAGGTCAATTACTTTTCTCAAGTTTCAAAACCTTCATTTATATCGTTATTATCCACTATTTTGTTGGGCAAAGTACCCTTACACCAATTTACAATTTTACACATTGAACTCAAAAACAAATTTTAGAAATATAATTCAGCAAAAAACTTGAACCATGAATTTATAATTATGCTAATTGCTAATATATTGCTTGCTGCTAGAATATATCTTTAGAAGATTCGGAAAATATTTGTTACTATTTGAGAAAATCCGGCAGATTTTGCTACTATATAAATATACGATATTTTCATCTAATAATTTTGTAGTAATTTCTAATCATTGGATCATATAGCTAAATATTTCTTCATCTACCCTTAATCTTTTTCATTTTTGTTCCCTAGCACAATTTGATGCTTCAAATACAATAAATAAAAACTACTAATCACATATACTGATATAAAAGAAAAGTTATTTACAATGTATGATGCACGAATACTCTTAAAAATGATCATGTTCAGTATCGTGCTTGTACTTGATTATGTGTCTGGAAGATTTTTGAAGTGTCCAAAAATAAAAAGAAAAGAGAAAATTATGAATACCGTATCGGGTACAAAACTTGAAGTATCCGATGCTCATTGGACACCAGACAAAGTATTTTTTTAATGTTACACAATAACTTTTAGTCTAAAATAGGAAAAAAGAGATAATATTTTCATCTTTTTGTTAAAAATTAAAACTTAACAAATAACAAATAAATTTAAAAAAACTAGACAAAATTCATTTATGTTAATGAATCTATTAACTCAAATTTATTTTTGAATATTATACATGCTTATCCTAAAACCTTAAAAATTTGTTGTATCTCGTGTCCATATCTGCATCCGTGTACGCGTTACAATTTTTGGTATAATAGAAAGGAAGACCTATATATAGTATATATATACATACACCACCTGGTGACGTGGGCCCATGAACCTTAAAGCGGAAGCCCAAATAATATAGGCTCAGTCCAAAACCAAGCCCAATGGGCAAGTGAGGCCCACGTGATCCAAGTGACTACTGATTACTCCTCATCCATTCATATAATTATAATCTCAAACCAATCTTCAAAACCAGACAACTTTCACTCCCACCACACACGCACACTCTCTCCATTTCCAATTCCATTTATCCGCACAAACACACTTTCACTCTCTGCGAATACTCTTAATAGCTTTTTTTTCCATTTTTTCCGCCATGGCTGGAGTGCTGGAAATCCTAACCATCCCACGCGCCTCCGCTATTACTTCAGTTTCCTTGGCTCCGGTCGCCGGATCTCGCCGGAACTCTGTCCGATTCTCCGATTTCAGAGGACTCAAGATCCAGCTCACTCGCTCATCTGCCAAGGTGAGGTCCAGCTCCAAACTCGCTCGCCGTGGCAGTAGAATCGTTTGTGAGGCACAGGATACAGCTGTAGAAGGTACCGATTTACTCTCTCTCTCTCTCTCTCTATCTCTCTATATATATATATATATTTGTCAAATTAGTCTTTTCAAGCTGAATGATTTCGTAGAGTATGTTTGTTGTTTATTATATGTTAGTGATTCCGATTCTGCTGAGAATCAGTTGCGCGTAAAAAATTATTCAATTTCATGATTGTTTTAGCTGGATTGTAATTCGGAGAGTGGAGAACCTTGTGTTCATCTGAATTTTGTTGTTGTATGATCTCTGTTCAAAGTGCATGGAAAATTCTTTAGTGTATGTTTGTTGTGTCATTATACTTTAGTAATTCTGATTCTGCTGAAATCAGTTACGCGTGAAAAAAGCATTTAATTTAGTGGTTGTTTGGCTGGATTGCAATCCGGAGAGTGGAGAACCTTATGTTTATCTGAATTTTGTCGTTGTGTGATATCTATTTATGCATGGAACATGAACTTGAGATACTCCCTTCTGTGTATAAGCTGACCTTCTGCCCCCATTTTTCTGATTCTTTGCTCGGGAATCGAAAAATTGAAAATAGTTTTTACTTTTTTTTCCAAGCTGAAATTAGTGTGTTCATTGCCGTGGTGTAGGATTGTTTGGATTAAATTTTTTATGCAGTGATTGATGGTCATAGAGTTCCATAATTTGACTGAAGGGAAGTTGGTTCTAAAGTCACCCAAATATTATTAATTTCTGTTAGTCTTCTGTTATGTTGTGAAAAAAGAGCTTTAAATCTTTAGTTGAATGCGATCTATTCGCAGTAACATACTCTAGAGAAGTTGAGAAGTCTTTTGTGCCATATAACCTGTCAAAGCAAATTGGATAATGGTTTTTCAAATGCTTAACTGATGCGACGTTAAGTTGTCAATCTTAGCTGTGAACTTGGTGAGTTTCTTTGGCTATAACATGAATTATAAATAGTCAATTAGGAGTGGTTTCGATCATGGCGTTGCGCCTTTTGATGCATTTCGAAGTTTCTCTACCTACAATTTAAGTATTTCATTGAATTTACACCTTACTTTTTGGATAAATATTGCAAACTTCTTTTTCCCAAAAAATCATTTTGTTAAGGTAGAGTGTGTTTCGTTGCTAATACATCAATCAAAAGCTGTTCATTAATTCCTTGAGAACTGCAGTGCCTGGCGTTAATGATTCGACTTGGAAGTCTAATGTACTTGAATCTGAGTTGCCTGTTTTGGTTGAATTCTGGGCACCATGGTGTGGGCCGTGTCGCATGATCCACCCGGTTATCGATAAACTAGCTAAGCAATATACTGGAAAGCTCAAATGCTACAAGGTTAACACTGATGAGAGCCCTAAAATTGCAAGCGAATATGGGATCCGAAGCATTCCCACCGTCATCATCTTTAAGAATGGGGAGAAGAAAGATGCAATCATTGGTGCTGTTCCAGAATCAACATTAACAACCTCCATAGAAAAATTCTTGTAGGACGGTACGTGTATACATATGTTTCCCGAGAGTCGAACTCTCTTTTATTTGTTTCTTTCCTTTTAGCCAAATAAACCTTATAAGCTCCTGTATAGTTGATGCTGCTGTATTTTATGTTTTCGTCAAAGATAATGTTAGTAATCAAATTATCCGTACCTGTAATGATGCCTTGCATAATTTTTGGATAAATTTTCCTTGTTTTTTTTGGTAAGTAATATTTTCCTTAAATGAAAAAAGCAGTAACGATGTTCAACGGGCAAAGGAGGATGTTCCGACTCGGACAAAATACTACAAACACATTAAACCAAGGAATTTTTGTTGTCTATTTTGCTTTAACATGTGAAAAGATGGTTCATATCCAGTTGCTAAGTATAATCTTGTGCTTCTTGTTTAAGAGTTAGACTGGAACTAGTTCTCTTTCCAGTTTGTATTACAATTTGGTCAATTTTTCCTTTTCCCATTCGACCGGTAGTAGATGTGGCTGAAGTTTCAGTGTAGAAAATATGTGGATGCTTTCGTTCATAGTTTATAGAATTGTGAACTGCGCAATTGTTGGAAGAGACGAGGTAACGCTTTCGATTAATTCTGGTATTATATATCATAGATAAATCGATGTTCAGAACATGTTCTGTATTGCGTTGGGTTTATTTTCAGAAATATCATTCATGTTTTTATAGAGCAAGAGCAATGTTATATATTCATTGTTTCACATCGCCTAGTTAATCACTTGAAATGAAAAGTTGGAGAAAATGAAGAATTACGTCATTTTTCAACTTAAAACTAAATACTTTGAAACATCATTTATTAATTAGTTATTCTTTTGGAGCCTATGACTGTAGTGCTTAATTTGTCGATACGCATAAATACATATAAATGAGGAAGAAGTGGATCTTGTGGAATTTTCATGCACGCTAGAAAAAAGGTTAAAGATTAAACACACCCGTGTATGCACGACTATGGTCCCAAAACTATACATTCAAAGATTACAAAAACATCCATATTTGATTATTCAAAAAAAATAAAATCCATATTTGAAATTGTCACACATTGAACATGATACCCTGTACTTTGACTTCCAAATATCCTTTTGGTTTCTTTTTTCGCGTTTTAAAGACGTTTAAATAAGAAAAACCTTTCTTTTCTTTCTCATTAGTAATTGTATTCTGAAGTCTGACACCACCACTTATTAACTATTCTCATATTTTCTACAATCGACCAGAATATAACTAATTTTCGAGGAGCAAATGCGTATGGAAAAAATGGTTTCGCACTTTTTTTCTTTTCTGAATGAAAAGATCCATGCTTCATTTTTAGGCCTTACTTCCAATTATGTGAGAATGACAGAAATTAATAATGAGCGGAAATTTGCAGGGTGTTTTAGCTAGATCGTAAGTAATTTCCATATCAATTTTCCATGCTTAATTTTTGGGATTTGGGAAAACTGGAAATAAATCCCCAATCTCATTTCAAAGTTTGGGTTAAGTCCCTAACCATGATTGTAAGTTATGCACTCCCTAGTTCATGTTGCAAATTGTGCACCTCCACTTTATTAATTTTTTAATCACTTTCTTCCTCACATCTCTTTTTTTTTTTTTTTGTCTTTTCTCCTTTACCACAAATCCGATTATAAAGGCTTTTCCGGCGGTCGAATGTATTCAAAAGTAATAGCGTCGCATGTTTGAAGTATTTTTAGTGCATAGTTGAGGTATTTTCAAATGATAAGTTAGAGGGTGTTTGGCTAAACTTATAATCTCCTCTAAACATCTTATAAGATGTTTTAAAGCTTATAACTCTATAATTTGTTTGGTAATTTTTTCAAAAAAAAACAGCTTATAAGACCAAAAAATAAGATGTTTGGGTCTTATAAGCTGTTTTAAAAAAGTAACTCAACCCCACATTTTTTAAACATCTTGTAAGATGTTAGATCTTATAAGCTCCTATATCTTATGTTTTGGATAAATTTAGCCAAACACCCTCTTAACAGATTTGCGCAATTTTGTCTTCAAATGTAAGCTAAAATTTATAGACAATTTTCTGCGACTTCACGAGAAAATCCATACTCACTACACAATGGTCGGAATCATGCACAATTTTTTTTTCAAAGTAGACACGTAGAGTTTTTCGAAAATGTATGATACATTATTAAAAATCTCCATTTTGAAACATTTTTTCCTTCAAACATAAGCTTAAATTTGTCAACAATTTCGTGCGAGTTTACGAGAAAGTTCATGACGCACTATACGATGCTCAGAATCATAATACGTTTTTTAAACTTTCAAAGTAGACACATAAAACTTTCTGAAAATGTATGACATATTATCAAGAAATGTCTATTGTGAAACAGTTTTTCCTTCAAACGTAAGCTAAAATTTGTTGATAGTTTAGCGCAACTACATGAGAAAGTCCATAACGCATTGTACTCGAAATCATAAACCTTTTTTTTCCTTTCAAAGTAGACATATAGGGATTTCAAAAAATGTATGATACATTATTAAGAAACATCTAGTATGCGTTTTTTTTTTCTTCAAACGTAAATTAAAAATTATAGACAGTTTCCATAACGCATTATACGTTGTTCAAAATCATAAACTATTTTTTTTCCTTTCAAATTAGACACATAAGGATTTCCAAAAATCTATGACACGTTATCAATAAACATCTAGCATGAAACCGTTTTTTCTTTGCTAACATAAGCTAAAATTTATCGACAGTTTTGCACGATTTCAAAATAATGTCCGAATACGTCAATCTGTAGGTAATAATACCTCACTTGATATGAAATAGTACGTCACTTTGTATGAAATAGTACGTCACTTTGTATGAAATAATACATCAATTTTATGTAACAATACGTCATATTAAATGTAATAATACGCCATTTTATATGAAATAATACATCATTTGATAAGTAACGATACGTCGTTGTATATATACAAGTACGACATTTGTGTACTAATACGTCAATGGATATGTCCGAATACGTCAATTTACAGGTAACAATACGTCACTTTATATGAAATAATACGTCTATTTTATGTAATAATACGTCATATAAATGTAACAATACGTCATTTTAAATGTAATAATACTTTCATTAAGTTGTAACCATACGTACCCCAAACCCTAAATCTATTGACACACGTGATTATATTTAGACAAGTTTTGTTATGAATGATTTTATCTATTTGTAATATTTTAAAGTTGCATTCATATGTGTTGAATTGATAAGGTACATTTCTTTCACAAACGTAATGTGTGTAAACACTACTACTAGTGATCACTTGACTTTGTGTCTAAGTTTGTAGTTTTGAGATACCCATTTACATGATTATATTTATGCATGTTATATATTAATAATATTTATTTATAATGTCACGAAGGTGCATTAAACAACATACTTAATACAAAATATGCATTAACTCAATAAAGGTTGAACTATAGTTTTGATAAACGACACTATAATGAAAATAGATATACCAAATACTATGTGTATCCACACTACTACTAGTTATCACTTGACTCTGTGTAAGGGTTTATAATTTTGAGATATTTATACATATGATTAAACCTATTTAATTTGTTTATTTATGACGTATCTTTACAAGTAAATATGTATTTTTACAACTAATACGATGCATATATAATGACATATGGCATCTCTAACATACTTGGACTTTGCATCTCACATATTGCTTCTTTTGATATGAAATACGGGAATAATGAACCAAAACTAACACATCCTTCAGTCCCACATACGACATCTGTTAGGAAATTTCATGTTAGATGTTTTGATGATGACAAGATAAGTTTTATGTTAGACCCCAAAAGAATGTAAGTTTATGCTTTCATAGAATATTTGTATAAGCGTTTAAAGAATTATTATCTGTTTGGCATGTAATTTTATCTTTATAGATTTTAGACTAATTATTGGATACCGAGTCACTGATAGAATTTTAGGTGAGTTTGTCAAAGATGAAATTGAAGGTCAGCTTCTGAAGTCAAGTGAAGATGAAGATTGTCTTAAGCAAGGACATTTCAGGAGTTATGAATCAGCGCTTAAAGCCATCAAGCGATCAAGAGATCAGATTCACCTAAAATAAATTTCAAAGTCATTAATGACTTAAATGCAATTATCAACGGGCATTTATTTCCAACAAAAAATAAATTCAAGTGTATTAAATGCCTGATAGGAGCATTAAATGTGATAAGGACTATTTGCATGCGAACAAGCCACCTTTGACTAGACTGTCAGTGCTCAAAGACTGCAACATCCAATAGGTGGAGCAGATATTCAGGAATGTCAGAAAAAAGGACTATTCACTCGCTGCGTGAGAGACATACGCCTGCATGTGTCCAACGGACAAATCCCAAGAAATCTCTATAAATAGTACCCTTCAGCAAACCTAAAAACACACGCACATACACAAGAAAATAGGTCAAAACTCTGATGAAATACTTACAAGAAAAGCTTACAAACTCCATAGCCAAAAATTCTCCAAGCTTTTCCTAAGACAGTATCCGATATCTCAAACATCTCCCTTAGAAGAACCTCTCATTATTATTGAGATATCCAAAATTGTTTGAACTTCCAAAAATCAAACAAATCCTTGTGACAAAACCCCTCGCCTTTTTCATCTGTGTGAGAAAGTTGTTGCTACTTCAAGAAGTATTTCTGAGTGAGAGAAACTTGTTGAAGAGATCTCAAGTGGAGCTGCAGTCTGTGTGATCAAGGAGCTCAAGATCATTTTCATATTCATTCATCATTTGTAGAAGTCCTCTTTGTGAAGACTTTGATTATCATCTAGTGAATTTCCTCTGAGTAAAAAAGAGAAGAAGGACGTAGCGAGGATTACATCACCTAGTGAACCTTTCATATCTTGTGTCATTTACATTACTATTTTATTGCTTTGTTTATCATCTGCATTATATCTTTAAAAGGCTTTAAAAATAGTTAAGCGACTGGTAAAACCATCGCTAAGAATTAAAATCTATTCCGTTGTGCTAACCCTGATTAAGCGATCTAAGCGTTGCCCTTCTTTGGTAATTGCTAAAATCACTAAGTCTAAGTTATCTTATCTCTAGCGCTTTGCTTACCAAGCGTTCAAAATATTTCAAGTGGTACAAAATTTTTGAAGTCGAAGAAAACTTCAGAATCTATTGAACCCCATTTCTAGACCCTTTCGTATGCCACTTGGGACCACCAATTGGTATCAGAGTGGTTGAAGTAGAAACCGTAGCATTTCCAAGCGTAACTGTTTGTTTAGATCCATTTTTCAAAAACTTAGTCTCTTTTTGAAAATCTTTTATCACATATCATGGATTTTGCAAAGATGCCAAAGTTGATTGAGTCAAACTATAACTTATGGAAACTTAGAGCATTTACATATTTATGCTCATGTGATAATGAAATGTGCGATGTTATTTCAAATGGCCTCATTCAGATTATGAAAGTTATAACTCGAGCCCCTGGAGCGACTGAAGCAACTCGAGAAGCCAAAGGTGGAATGTGTTGGGATCTCGATATAAAACCCCCCGGGATGCCGGCGCAGCGGAAGGTATAAATTTTAAAAATTAAGTGGCATCCCCAAAATTAGGGCTAGGTAGACATGGTACCATCGGATCCAAAAGTATCCTTGTTTACCTCCTGAAGACCTTAAAGCAACAATGTCTTTTTAAGCAATTCCCCGCTACACCTCTCCGGATGTATTTGCCCTAGCGGCCCAAGTGTTGCGGCTCTAAGTTTATCTACACCTTAGCTCGTACCCTCGATTATCTCCACCAGTGCTAGCAAGGAGAATATCGAATTTTGGCATGTGAGAAAAGGGTTAGGAATATTTTTCGTATTCTTCATACTCAACACATGAGTTGGAAGAAGTTCTTGTGAAAGAGATGGAGAGAAAAAGAACACACAACTCTTAGTTGTGATAAGTGAATTAATTCATTCATTCAATATTTTATATATATATATATATATATATAAGGTCACCATAGTCACCTTAACTCACACACACATGACACTTATATATATATATCTGGCTTGTGTATGTGTGTGTATATATATATATATAATTCTTTCTTTTTCAAACTCTTATTTATCTTCCTTAATTAATTGGATACTTTCCAACTAATTAGATATTTCTATATATTTGATATCATATCAAATATACCATATCTTATCAAATAATATCTTTCCATATCTACAATATTTATCCTAATATATATTTATAAGATCTTTCCATATCAATTAGTTATCTAATTAATTAGTATAGATCCTACTAAATATATATTAAATATATATTTGTACATATACATAGACTTGGTGAACAAGATAAAATCCTCCACCAAATCCATATACACATACATGCCCAACGTGCATACTATATATATATATATATATATTCCTCTTTCAAATATTAATTAATTAGACCACTAATTAATTAACTAGTCTTTCCCAATTTAATATTCTAATATTAAATCATAAGACTCTTATTTAATTAAAAACACTTAATTAATTAATTTCTTTTTTTTGATTAATTAATTCCAATTAATTAATCTCTCCATTAGTTCACAAAGAATTCTAGCCAATAGGTACTACACTAAGTATTGTATGTGACCCCTTAGGCTCATTAACAAGCTAGCAATAAGTCCTTTCATAGGATAGATTAATTATTCATAATAATTAACTAGGCATTGGATTAATTTCACCAATTAACCCAAGACACCTATCGGTCGTGATTCGATGTCTAGCAATGTTGTCACGACTTCCTAGATGTTAATGATGAAAATGCAAACCTATCCAGATTTTGATCTTTGTGTGAGTCGAATCCCTGCATCTTTTTCCCATCTAAGACCTAGGGTTGGCGACGTCGAAACCCTAATAGCCTCGAAAACTATGACTATGTTGGTTCCACTAATGATCGGTCTTCTAAACAGGGATCACCAATCCCTCTTATAAGACTATGCTCTGGCGAAAGACTTTTCGATCATTCAATTTCACTCAACAACATAGGAAAATATCGGGCACTCGTGACCCTGGATGAATCCCTTCTGACTGTCACTTGTTCGCAGTACTACCATACTATACAACATACATGCCGTATGACTCTCCTGGAGTGCACGTGCATATCAAAGCATAGTAGGTAGTACCCTTTCCAATGACATCTCAGGTCGAAGGATTATCTCACACTACGAAACCGAAGGACTCCAGTTCAACAGCACCAACGAGGAATCCTTGCGGGGCTGTTCAATTCCATAACCAAAGTATGAATCTTCATACATATATGCCATACAAGCCATCGACAATAAAACACATCGACTCTTGGGAGAGACTATGCATGAACAAGTTTTGGCGAGGCCAGTGATATCCACATCTCACAGCCTCTATGACTTGGAACGTATATTTAGGATTATGGTCTTTGAGAGCATGCTATAGGTATCACGACCGCCTCCCTTAACCATATGTAATCCATGGGATCTTTATCTAACTCCATGAGTAGTTGACAATAAAAAAACATTCTGTAATAGTTTGATATAATTTAAATGATAAGACTAACATAGTGTTAATGTTCAAGCCAACAGATGGCTTGTTGGGCATATAACACTTTCAGAATGAATGCCAGATGATCGCAGAAGAGCAAATCTGGATAATGTTGGACGAAGTGCTCTCTACTCAGCATTGATGGAAAATGAGGGATTGTTCAACAAAATCTAGTATTGGAAAAGTTCAAAAGAAATATGGGATAAGTTGGCTACTGTGTGTGAAGGATCTACATAGATGACGGAGAACAAGCTCTCCATGGCTATGAAAAGATTTGAGCATTTCAAAATGCAGCCCAGTGAGACGCTAGATCAATTGGATGCGTGGTTTACTTCACTTATTACAAAGTTAGAGTCATTAGATAAGGAATTGACCAATAAGAAAATGGTCAATAAGATTTTTAGAAGTCTTCCAAGCAAATATCGGATGAAGACCATTGCGATCAGAGAATCCCAGATGTTGGATATAATGACTCCAGAATATGCATTTTCGGAGCTAAGGGCTTTCAAATTTGAATTGGGAGAAGTCAGCGATACGTCGACTTCAGTGATTGAATCCAGAGCGTTAGTTGCAACTGCTAAGAGTTAAGGTAAATCGGCTAGTGAGGTAAAAGCATCAGAGTCAAACGAGGAGAAAGAAATGGATTTATTGGTTAAGAAGTTTAAGAAATTCCTGAGATAAAAGAGAAATCCAATGGACAAACTTCATACCAAACCCCTCCTCCTGCACAAGCGCCAGTGTATTCTGCACTGCTTCCTCCAACACCAATTCAGTATCAAGCATCTCCGAATCAGAATCCGAATCAGAATCTCTCAGCGCCAGTGGTTTCTAAGCCACACAATGTAAGGTTAACAACTGAACAAAAGTTGAGAACTAGTCTTTGTTATAATTGTAGGAAATCGGGGCACACCAGGTAAATTGCCTTATCCAATGTAAGCCCACAAGGTAAGATCACTTGGATAGAAACCAATAGAGGAGAAACCTTCACCAAAAGGTTGCTAGTGGAATTTGAACCATTCTCTGCAGAAGAGGATCTGAATCTTCCGAAGAAAGCAGCAATGATGAGCCTTCTGGTAACTCAGCACTAATCTATCTCATGGTAATAGATGAAGAAGCGTCTGAAGACTTACTACCAGAGGTAACCACTGAACTATCTGATCCTCTTTCTTATGAAAAATTACTTGACAAGGTCAATGAATATTATGGAGCTTGTCAAGGTGCCGCCAGAGTATATCAAGAACACACTGATGAGATCTCAGAGGTTAAAAGTAAAAACGTGACGCTCAAAGTCGAGTTGCTAGTTCAGAAATAGTGCATTGAGAAAAACCAATCTGTTGAAACCGAGATCGCTCAGTTGAAAAGAGATCTTGATATGGTAGTCAAGAGAGAAGCTGAGTTGATCGCTAGACTTGCCAAATCAGAACAACTCATCTCATCATTGTTAAAAGCTTCAAGAAAACTAGACAATGTGACTGAGGTACCATACTTTTTGGTGAAAAGACCGATTCGGTTGTGATAAGTTCGGCAAATACCAAAAGCGTTTAAGGTTACAGCAACCAACAAAGGAAAAGGTTTAGCCTTTGTTGAAAAGAGTTCAAACAGTCAAACGATGAATAAAACAAAAGACAATGGTACGAGGCCAAATGAGAATGCCAAAGCTAACTCAAACAGTAAGGATAAGACGAAAGTGAATGATCCACAAGAAAAGGTTATCCAAACGCTCAAAAGGCTAAGGAAAAACCTAGCAAATGTGAATCAAACACTAAGCGTCAAGCGCCAAAAGTGCACCCTAAGCCAGTGCCTAGAAAAATACCAGCATCAGTATCCACAAAGATCAAGATCATATTATCAGTACTACGATGATTATGATTACGATTATGATTATAACTATGATCAAGGATATTGCTATACACCTAAAAAGCACACACAACACAAAGTGAAACCCAAAAAGGTGAAGCTCCCGCAATGAAGACTAGGCAAATATGGGTTCTAAAAGTTTTAATTCAGACTAACGCTACTAATGTGAAAGGACCCAAGTCACAATGGGTACCTAAAAAGAATTAGAACTGTCCTTTGAATGCAGGTACCTATAGCCAGTACCGATACATCAATTTGGTACATCGATAGTGGATCTTCAAGGCACATGACAGGCTCAAAGGATCTTTTGATCAACTCTCGTGCAACCAATGGTCCTCAAGTCATATTCGGTGACAATTCTAAAGGTAAAACCAAAGGTATAGGTAACATGCATAGGGGGAACATCATGATAAGTGACGTATATTATGTTGAGGGTCTTAAGCATAATTTATTGGGCATTAGACAATTTTGTGATAAAGGCTTTGTAGTTAAATTTCAAGTGACTATTGCTATATTAACGACGCTAAGACTGGATCTACTAATTGAAAGGAAAAAGAATACATAATGTTTATTTAGTAGATTGGGGTTCAACAATCGGTAACAACCCTACAGCTTTATGGCTAAAAATCAAAATGAATTGGCTTGGCTATGACATAGAAAAATGAATCACCTCAACTTTAAGGCAATCTCTCAATTAATATCGCTAAATCTTGTAGAGGGGTTACCTAGGGGTTCCTTTAGAAAAATTGCTTATGTGATGCATGCTAAATGGGTAAACAAGTTAAATCATCTTTTAAAAAAAAATCTCATCTATCTACTTCTAGAATTCTTGAACTATTGATATGGATTTGTTTGGTCCAATTCAAATCATGAGTGTTAGTGGTAAAAAGTATTCGCTAGTGATAGATGATGATTTTTCACGCTATACATGGGTAGAATTTCTAGCGTCCAAAGATGAAACTAGTGGCAAGCTCACAGTACTAATCCGTTAATTACAAACCTCTAAAGATCTAAAGGTGATGAGAATTAGAGAGCGATAGAGGAATTCAATTTATTAACCATGTTGTTGAGAGGTTTTGTACAGATTTTGGAATGCTTCATGAGTATTCCGCGCCTAGAACGCCTCAGCAGAATGGAGTCACTGAGTGACGGAACAGAACGTTTAAAGAAGCTACAAGGACTATGTTAGCTGAGTTCAAGCTGCCTCAAAGTTTTTGGGCCGAAGCAATTAGCACCGCTTGCTACACTCAAACCGCTGTATGATCAATAAGCAACATGAAAAACACCATATGAGTTATAGAAGAGACTAAGCCTAACGTTTCTTATTTCATGTATTTGGTTCAAAATGTTTCATTCATAACAATAGATCCCATAACGATGAGGAACTTTCTAGGCTATTATGCCAAAAATGGAAAGAATTTTGGCATCCTAAGATCAAGTCAAAAGTTGAGAAATATTTTATGTTGTGTTTGATGATGCTAACCAAGACCTAGTAAGGTTAATATTGAG